>WAAB01022666.1:3053-36104 GCA_013389865.1 Piaya cayana
TTTTTTCAGCATCTTGGAGAAAATCCTTTCTTGGAATACCTGTTTTATCTTCCAGAAAAATAATCTACTTAGCAGTTCCAGATAAGCAGAGATGGAGATGACAAATTTCCATGTAGATTTGATCTAGAACATGGTCACAGCTTGTGTGGCTTAAAACCAGATGTAGTTATGCTTTTGCTACGCTAAACCAAATTCTTTCTTCTTCATTCTAAAACATATCTTGAATATTTGTTCATATGCCTGAAGAACAGGGAACAGAGCCGAGAATGAAAAAGAGTTAGGTAAAACAAAATGGAAAGGGAAGGAAATAGAAGGAGGTATTTTACCTCTTCTAACTGTGAGGATATGAACTAGGGAAAAGAGATACAAAAGAAACTGAATAGTCATGCTGATACAATCAGCGTAATTTAAACTACTGTAGAGTAACTGGGAGTTAAACCAGCATGTTGAATTCATTACCCGTAATGAGAAATTTAAATTCCTTTCACCCAAATTATTGTGTGGACAGTTAGATCTTTTTGTGTCCTTTTTAAGAAAAAAATGTTAGCTTTTACTGAACAGGAGGAGAGGGGACTGAAATCTGAACATTGCTACCAAATAACGTTGAAGAACAATAATCTGTAGTTAACAGCTTAGTTTTCTTTCTCCTCCTCTCCCAAACATTGTGTTAGCATGATGTAGTTTTAATGAGATTAAGAGCATGAAGTGTGAACAGACACTTCTAAGTGAGTGGTAGCCATCAGTGAAGCACCAGGGCTTTCCCAGTTGGGAATGAGCAAGAGCTGAAGCTCAGCATCTCACAGTTCCTTTCAGACAGCCTGGGCTTACTTAGCTGTGCTTTACAAAGGGCGAGGAAGGTACAGGAAGCTGTGGACAACTCCAGCGGGGAGTTCACTGCTGTTAACTTGGGATTGTGCCAGTGATCAGACCTAAGGGGAACACGATGGGGAAACTGAGGCAACCAGGCTCCATCAGAGGTGTGAGGAAATAAAGTATATGAATGAGCAGCCTGCCACCAGCCCTGTTTTGTTTCACTAGCGATGCTTCTTGGTTTCCAGAGGATCTCAAGTCTTTATATCTTTGGGGTTGAATAGAAGGGAAAATAAATGGATAAGGAAGAGACATCTTTAGGAGGCATTTACAGGCACAGCGAGCAGAAGCGTATTTCTGGTCTGCTCAGTCAGAGGGATGGTGTGGATGAATGAGTGTTCAGAATCAGGTTGGATCGGCTTTGAGCAAAATGATCTAGTGCACAATGTCCCTGTCCATGGCAGGAGGTTGGGCTGGATGATCTTTGAGGGTCCCTTCCAACCCAGACTGACCCTTCTGTGATGTTGGGTGGCATGTCAAACAGGAGCTTCATAAGAAAGCGGAATGTGAGTGTGCTGAGATGTGTAGGAAGTAAAATATAGAAATGAAAATGTCCAGCCAGGCTGTTTCAGGTTAACTGAGAGGTGTCAGTCAGATCACCTCATAATTCCTTTGGAATGTTTTTCTGAATATGGCTTCTCAGCATGCCAGATGCTGTATAATGTATGTGTAGTCATATACTATACTGTATACACAGCCATGCAGTGGGTGTATATATACACCATATGGGTATGAATACTCTCCATAAATATGATTTTGGGAAAAGTCTTGATACTTGGGAGTCAAAATGTTAACCAGTTTTTAGTGGTTTATTTGTGTCTACCATAATCATGTTTTATTTCTGTTTGCTTTGCAGTAGCATATTTAAATCACCTGGAGGGTATTGTTCTTCAGTTGTGGTCTTGTTTTGGCTTTATTCTTTCAAGCATCTCTTGGACTGACATTTGCCAATATTTGCATAAAATTGAAGCTTTACGGGTCCATATCAGGAGAGAGAGAGGGAAGGATTTCATTGTGTATTTTGGCCTATCCCATAAAATGTATAGGTCTTTAATAACTTGACTTTGGGGATGTTTTGAGTACGACATCAAATGAAGTAATGAGCAGGACCCTCTTATCTTCTCC
The DNA here is from genome assembly GCA_013389865.1 of Piaya cayana. Classification (NCBI taxonomy): domain Eukaryota; kingdom Metazoa; phylum Chordata; class Aves; order Cuculiformes; family Coccyzidae; genus Piaya; species Piaya cayana. Next base: position 5,049 of record WAAB01022666.1, read on the forward strand.
CATTCATGGAATAAGCCCCACCTAACACAAGTCTTCTCTTCCAGAAATGCTGGCAGTCAAATCTCATTTGGAGAATGATTTTGCAGCTTTTTTTTTTTTGAGCATTTTGGATAGGAGGGCAAGGGGAATGATCTTGTGTTAGTAAATGTCATTCCCTTTTTTTTTTAAGACTTGAGTAGTTACACCAATAAAGATGTTCTATGAGGTGGAAGACTGATGGGCAAAGGGGTGAGAGCCTGGTTATGATTTTCTTGGGTTAAGTAGAACTAGGAAGGAGAAAGCCATCTATATACACCATATATTACACCACTCCCTATTTTGAGGAATACAGAAGTGTGAAGAAACTGTGATTGAGCCAACGCGACTTCTTAATGATACTATGTTATTTTCCACGTTATTTTGTTGCCTCTGTTTGGATTGCTAGGTCTTTGCTGCATTAACTTTGGTCTGCTCTTTTCTGCCTATAAACGTCAATTGTTCCTGGGCATTTTAAGTAAAGAGCTGGGTTTCCTGTGGATTTACATCCAAAGCTTGTGGTGCTCCCTCCTTCCTGTTTCCCTCCTTACATGGTATCCAGCTGCACTTTCACCTCAAGAATGCAAAGGTGCATCTCCTAATGATGCAGCTGGTATCTTTTCTCTTTGCTGCCTGGTGTTGCTAGTTGGTGTTTAGTGGTACAAGTGAATTTTCCAACTTGCTGTAAAATTTTGTTACATAATTCCAGCACCTCCAAAATTGACTTCTGCTGGAATGGTGCACAACTGATATGCTTGTGTAGCTTTGACAACACTTACTGGATAATGTGATTTTCTTGAATAGTATGGAAGGAAATCAGTATGTTTTTAGAAAGTAAGTAGAAATGTTAGAATCACCTGGAACCACAGCCTTCGCATAGGTTATTTGGGATCTTCTAGGGAATCATAGAATCATAGAATCACCAGGTTGGAAGAGACCCACCGGATCATCGAGTCCAACCATTCCTATCAAACACTAAACCATGTCCCTCAGGACCTCATCTACCCGTGCCTTAAACACCTCCAGGGAAGGTGGCTCAACCACCTCCCTGGGCAGCCTGTTCCAGTGCCCAATGACCCTTTCTGTGAAAAACTTCCTCCTAATGTCTAGCCTAAATCTCCCCTGGCAGAGCTTGAGGCCGTTCCCTCTTGTCCTGTCCCCTGTCACTTGGGAGAAGAGGCCAGCAGCATGCAATTAAGGATTAGCAACAGAGGATTTAAAGGACACTTGTTAAGGGTAGGACACTTAGGTTTTTTTCCCATAGAAAAGGAAGAAAGCTGATCCTAGCTCATGCAAAGCAGTAAGAGCTTATATCCTAAAACTAACAGGCCTGAGGATGTGGGCAATTGATGAAAAAACAACACAAATCCTTTTATTACTCTTTTTCCTTTCTGGAGGAGAAATTGAAAAGGTGCTTTAATTATTCTTACCCTGCATATTAAAATTAGAGTAGCCTGATGTAACTCTTCAGCAGTGCCTAAAATATTTTAAAATTTTTATGACTTGGAGTCACAAGTAGTACATTTTTTGCTGATGTGCAAAGCTGGAATACATTTCTAAGGTGCCCTGCTAAAAAGCAAGGGCACTGAAAATGAGGGTTCAAGAAATAAAACTGGTCACAGAAAAGGAGTAGATGCAACTTTCAAAATTTAGGCTACTGTCCTAGAATGTGATCACTCTACCCTCAAACTGAGGTCTCATCTGTCTCTTCATGGAAGACGGAGTTGAAGTCATTCCACCCTGGCTAGTGGGATGCATTCCAGAGCATAGATGTCTATGAAGTAGATGGACCCTCAGTAAATGAAGGACAAATGGGCTGTAGGGTTAAACATCTATACAAAAAGTTGAATTTACAATATTAGACTATAATAAGCATAAATGAATAAATAGTACCTTGGATGGAGCTCTGAGAATATTGTTTATAGCAGGTTAGTCGAGAATGCTTAGCTCCCTCCGTTAAATAAATAACCTCTGTTAATGGAAAGTGGGGGAAAAAAAACATCTGGGAAACCATGCCTGCCATAATGTCCTCTCATACTCTTAGCCTTAGGTTCCTGATTTTGTTTTCAGGGCTCCCTAAACCACAGAGTCAAGAAAGATGATTCCTGGCAGGTTTTTGGAAAGCACATGGTAATAGCAGCAGTTCTCTCTGGAACTGAGCCTTTCTGTGTGTTTACAGTGGTATTTTCTAGGATACATCTGCCCAGTGTACCCTATTTTTATGGGCAAATGACAGTAGAAGAGGTGATGGTTTGATTTCTTGGAGTGATCCACAGGACTGTAATCTTACAGGATTTACTGGTAGGACTGCTTACCCTGCCACAGCTCAGCGCAGAGATGGAAGGCTGCTGTTTGTGCAGCTTGAAATGTCACCGAGATCGAAATGTTGGCTTTCCAGCAGTCAGTTCACCTTCCCTGCAGCTTCGTGCTCCCTCCCGTTTGTGTCCTGCAGTCTTTATTTCTCCTCTCCTCCAGGAGTTATGTATTTACCAGTTGTTTAATGTAGCATGTATTTGGATAGGTAAACCTGCTACTAAAAGTATTGATGGCTTCCTGAACAAGCAAGTAATCCAGTTGTGTTTCTAGCTAACTGTTCTTTAATAGCCAGTTCTCTATTCGAATGAGTTATGATGGAAAACGGATTCGCTTGCATGAGCTTACTTGTTTGCACAACATATTTTTTTTTTCTCCTGCTTCTCCAAGTTAGCACTTTTATCTTTTTCCATTAATTAGAGCAGCTGGAAGAGCAGTAATAAACACACTTTCCTTTCCTTTGTGTTCACATCCTGAACAGTGCAGAAATACCCTGTTGCATTCTCATAAGCATCTAAAATATTTGTGGAACTCTAGCTCAACATATTTCTAAAAATGATGTTTATCTAGATTTCCTTTAATTCCATAAATTTGGCCTGCATCCATAGAGGGAATTGGCACAAATGTGCAGGGTAGCCAGTATAGCCTTCCTGTAGCAGTGGGATTGAAAGGACAACAAAAATTGGAATAGAAGCAGTTTTCCATCCAACTGGAGCAGTGGAAAACCTTGCAGCAACCACCCTGACATGCATATGCTAGATGCTCTTTGTTATTGTCTAAAACACAGACAAGAATAAATAATTCCCTGTTACTTCTTCAAGATATCAACAATAATTTCCTGTAGCACAAGTGACTTTCTGGGACTGCTCAGTCTCCGCAACCTAACTCCTTACCCTTTAAATGAAAATTAATAATCAAAAAAAAAGCAGCTGCAGAAGTACAGCTTTGCGTCCAGCACTGCTTAGCAAAGGGCGGTGCCTGGCTGTTCTCCCTCAGGAGAGGGTTAGATGGGGAACATTATGATCCCTTCCCTTATCCTCTCTGTGTAAAGGCCAAACAATAATAGTCGTACTAACATTGCTGTGCTGTAACTTCTGTGCTTATCCATCTCCTAGTCTCTGGCTGTACCAAATTATTGATCTGTGATTAATAGCATTCCTCGCATAGAAACTTCTACAAATCTCAGCTTCTTTACTGATTTCTTTTTTATACTGATAAATAAGACATCAAAAATCCAATGTGAACACTAGTTTATGGGGTTTTTTTCTTCTTCCCAGTATGTGTTTATTATTCATGAATGTATTGCAACATCCAAACATGTAATGAGTGACTCACAGAATGAGAAGAGGAAAAATATAGTTACAGCCTTTTAATGAGGATTCCTCAGCCAGCCACAAAGTGTCCCAGTTAAGAAACCACTGTTTGACTGTATAAAACCCACCCAGTCCTTGCTTTTATGTTTCTTCTGCGTGTATTTGTGGCATAGTTTCACGTGGTATGTATTTCTGTTTACTTGCCTGATAGTTTTTTTTCTGTTTTATATCAGGGATTACAATCTTCCAACATCAAAACCAAAACAAACCCCACAGAACGACATGTTTACAAATAGTTCTGGACTTTATTTTCTCTGTGTGTGTAAGAGAGGAAAAGAGCGAAGGCTATATTTATCACTGCTGGTGTAGTAATGTTTCTAATAGCTTCAGGTTGAGGTTGTATTCTTAAAAATTACCCTTGCAAGGACTCCAGAGCAAGTAGAACCGTCCTGTTAAAGCAGCAGAGCTCTGAAGGTTTTAATGGCAGGGAATCTGAAGCTTACCTTGTAGGATGATGTCTAATGCTCATCTACTTGAAAAATAAAGACAGTCTTTCTTTCTTTCTGAAAATAATTTATTATTCTTGGAAAACCTAACCTCTTCTTTCATACTTCTTTTTGAGTTTCAGTAGTATTTATTTCACTTCATACCCTCACCTTTGTGTCTTTCTTGCACACTAGCAGGGAAACAGTGTTTGCTTAAAAGCTTTGTTTGAAGCGCAAATCCTTAGAAATAGATAGGCCACCCAATACTTCCCTTTCAAACTGGCTATACACCCAGGTGATCATTTCCTTTTGCAAAGCTAAGAATCTAGTGTAATCTTAGTGCACTCAGGACTGTATAGCCTTGTACAATATTAAAGTATATTTTTAAAGACTTTTCAGGGCTGCAACACATACTGTGAGAATTTGTGATTAAAACATCATTTTGCTATGCCCTTGCTGGTTCTTGTGGGGTATCCAGTAATTATTATCATATAAAAATGAAGTCATTTTATCCTTGTTTGCAACAAATATGTTGTAGTGAGGTATCTATATATAAACCAGCATTACTTTTACAGTTCAAAGCTATACTTGGGCTTTAATTAGAACTAAGCTATGTTCTGCCTTCTTTCAGAAACTACTTCTGTCTTTTCAAGCAGTAAAATCCAGCTAGACTCACCCATTTGTTAGCATAAAATAGATTTCTCTACCAGTTTACTTCCCATTAGTGTCCTTATTTGTTGTAAGGCCCGTGCTAGAACAAGACCCAGAGATGGTGTTTAATGATAAAAGGGTTATTGGCCTTTTTGAATCAGTTTAGTGACTCAAAATGAAGAACTGGGAAGTAGCAAATTACAAGTGAGTTGGGTTTCAGAATGCAGGAGCCTTAGCTGTCTATCTGAATGTGGTTAGTGATAACATTAGGTGGGGCATGATCGTTTCTCCTCTCTGTTACCTGAGAAAACTGGGTAATATTTCACGTGTTTTTACAAATATCTGCAGATTGTGGTGAGTTTGGAGGGGGTCTAAAGCTCACTGAGAGAAGTATGGGCTACGAATTTGTCCTGTATTTAGTTTGATTTCTTTGTATGACTGCCTCAGAGCTGTGGGCAGGTGTATTTATAGGATGTTTAATTCACTTTCAGTGCACTTGCCAAAACAAACAGGCAAGTATCGTGCAGAGGGAGGATAGAACAGAGCTAGCTCAGGTCTGACAGCTGTGGGTTAAGCAGCACCTCTGTCCCTTCTCTCTCCCTGTAGCATCCCCTACGTAATGTGCCTGGAGGGTTTTTTTCATCTATTGTGCAATCGTGTGAGTGAAAATTTACCCTAGTGCTGGCCCAGTCTAGTAGTTCATTACCACCCACAGAGGGAGGTCCTAAGTTCTTTCCTGGCAGTGCTTGTGTCTTTCCAAGCTGATTCAAGAGCAACCAGAGCTCCCCACCCTCGGAAGTCACCATTCTGCACAGTATTGTATTTCATGGGATCAATGGCAGGTTTAACAGGTACTGCATGGACCAGAACCAGCGCAAGCAGAGGATGGGAAGAGAAAAGTGCATCTGGGGTTGGTAGAGAAGTGTCAGAGAGAAGCTGAAGCCTGCTGCTTCTGGCTGAAAGTCAATCATAGATTATCCTGTGTTGGAGCTGTCTTTGCTGCCTGGAGTTTTGCAGTTCTTTCCCTCTGAAGCTTGTCTGTCAGTAGAAAGTAGGATATAACCACATTTTAAGCATTCTCAGAAATACTGAGAAACATTACTTCCCAGCAGAGGCAAACTCCTCTTAACAAATGGAGGAAGGAAGGAACTTAAGAGAGTGAGGAAAAGTGACTATATAAGCAGATTTTCCTAGAGGCTTGTCCTTTCTGAGATGTGACCTAGGAGTACCTTAGAGGTGATTCAAGAAGAGCTTGTGCAAGGCTGTACAACGTCAGGGGTTTGTAGCTCTGCGGGATATTGCTGTGCTGCTGGCAAAGGTGGCCGCCTTGCCAAATCTGCCTTCACTAGGAAACACTGGAGGCAAAGTTGTGAGCCTGAAATGGAAGAGGTTAAAGGTGCCTGGTGCTCAGTTGTTAATCCATTTTATTTTGAACATTTCTCTTGCCCCTTCTGCTCCCAAGGCATAATTTCTGGAGGCTCGGGCGTTTCCTGACCGCAGACTTGCGAAAGAGTCTTGTGTATTTTGAAATAAGGCAGCTTTTATTACCTGAAGGATTCTGATAAAATGCAGGATGGCCAGGATACCTTCCCTCCCAGCCTTTGAAAAGAACAATGGCCTGTTCATATGTGCTTTGTTTACTACCACCTTTCTTCTCCTGTCATTGAACTAAAGATTAGAAGATCATCATGGTGAATAAGTAGACAGTTTTCTCTCAAATTAATTGTGCTGTACATTTAACCAATACTCAGCATGCACTAAAATATCACTGAACTGTATCTTTAAATTTGCAAATTAAGAACTGATAGCTACGTGGATTGCACTCCAGCCCTGAAGCCCTGGGTTCCACTTTTCTCCTTTAAGATACTTTTTTACTGAAATCTTTGAAAATGAAAGAGGCTTGTAGATGGCAAACAATCGTCTTAAAAATATCAGATGTATATGGTCTGAATTTGTGATTAAGTTGTTGAATAATGTCTTAATAACAATTGATTCAACAACTGTTGAATAACAACTTAAGAACTTTTCTATACCTAATGTCCTGTAGCAGAGGCTTGCTTTGGGGATGGGAGTAATTAATGTTATAATCTCCCAATGCAATTTCTCAGATGTGTAAATATGTACAGCATTATGCATTTGGCAGTGTTTGAATCCCACAATAGTTTCAGTCTGTGTTTTATGTGGTGCCTACTACAGAGCGAGGCACCAGCCCACAAATTCAAAGTGCCGGGACAGTAATGCAGTGGTAGATGTATTAAAATGTTGGAGCGGTGCTACTACTGATTCTTAGTATTGTACACAAGGAAAAAGGAAGGTCCATGAGTTTGGGTTCTAACTCAGGACTCAGGTGAAGGCTGGTTCAAGTGTTGTCCTCCCATACACATACATCTTGGGCATGACCATTGCTCAGGTCTTCTTCCCTGCCGTGCTTGTGAATGGGATTATTAGAATTTCCTGCCTGCAGGGATGCTTAAGATCAACTGTGTAGCAAAGCTTGAGATACTGGGATCCTACAAAAACAAATACAAAATGGAAGTTCCCCAAATCAGAATTTTATCCAGTGCTGAGCCAGAGTTTGATGAAATCCTGAGCCTGTGCGAGTTGATGGTATGAGCGTGAGCTGAGAGAAGGGTGGTGGGATCTCCTCTTGCAGTGGTGGAGAGGAATTACAGCATCTTGAGCTGCTTTAGGAATAGCACCATGCAGTCCCACGTAAATAGGGTCTTGCTTGGCTTCTTGTGTGGTGACCTTGTCTATACTATAGCAAGAAAATAAAACCCAAAGAGCTTCAGAATCTAAAGTTTCTGATCCCTTTGTCAAAAGAATATTTTCTTCTTCCCATCCCCCATACAAAAAAGAAAGCTGAAAATGGTCACAAACCTCCCTTTAGGTCTGCTTTTATGAGACTAAAATGTGTGCCATGGTCCCCTCCTGTGTCTCCTTGGGAAGCATCTCACCCCACCCACCCAATCCCGCTGCTGCAGACCTGTAGCTTTCAACACCAGTTGAGAAGGAGGAACAGTGATTACCAAACTCGGGTGTGAAAAGAGAATTGGCTTCCTTGGGGTTATACATAAGGCCAGCAGAAATGGGAACCACATCCAGGTCTCTGCTGCCCTGGCTGATGCGTGGCCCACTTGGCTGTGCTGCCCTCCTCCTGGTGTAATTTAGCATGTGTTTCTCTGGGAGCCTGGGCCAATGGCAATGTGAAAATTGTATTGTGCATTAGTTAGTTATTTGTGTGGCCTTAACTTTTCCACTGGTGAGTTCCACCCTCCGCTGCACTGTGTGGCTGCACAAATATTTGCACTGGGAATGGCAGGGGGAGTAGCTTGGTGCAAGGAATATACAGCCGGGATGGAGTGGAGGGCTAAAGCTGTTTAAATTGGCTTAAGCCACGCTGTTGGTCAGTGTCTAGTTATGTCTTCTGGGCAAGCACTGATCTAAGTTTCATTGAGACACTCATCCCAGCAATGGGCAAGCAGAAATTATGATTAGTGAGAAACCTGATGCAGTTCTAGGGATGAACATCCACCTGCATTCTTTTTCACTAAATATGTTCCCATTTTACATATGCTTTCAAAAAAAACCCCCAAAACTAAAAAAACCCCTGCCTCCAGATTTAGCTTAGGAATGGTGAGATGTTTGTTTTGTATAACTTGTGATCATACATCACTACAAAGCGATTTTTCAATTTAATCAATTGCCTGTATAAGACTGTTGGGTTTTTTCCCCTGTAAAATACAACTATTAGACTTTGTTTAATAATTAAAAAGTCGCTCTCCCAGTGTCAATGTTATAGTTTCCTTGTAACCATTGGGCACCTGGGTTAGATTTCTCCCCTCAGTGCCCCATGATTTCCAAAGGATGTTGCACTGTGAGGATCAAATACCTTTAGATATAAGATTAAATTAGAATAAAGTTGTTGGAGAGAGGGAAAATACATCTGCTGCGAGAGGTGGAAAATATATAGTGACTAAAATAGCACTGCAGTGTTTCCTCCCTGTGGTCTTTTTTCCACTGAGAAATACAAATGAAGACATACTTTGATAAAGAGCTGTAGCAAAGATACTTTACTAGTGACTTAATTGAAACCTTTACTCCATAAGTCATAAAGAGCATGCTGCTGCTTCTCTTCAGATCATCTGCTAAAGCAGGCTGCAAAATCATATGATAAAATACATCTAATAAAATCGTACCTGGATAACTGCTCTTTAAACAATAAACTATGAGCCAGTTTTGCCTTTAAAAGCCTTGCAGGTATCAGAGGGACTGAATTACTTGGATGTAACCTGAAAATTTTCTTCTCTATTATTAAACATAATCAGTGGTTGGAAATATTAATGCCTATAGAACAATGAGTTTTGCTTAGTGATCCACTTGTGGGATTACTGTTTAATTATTACTGGGAGGGGGGTAATGACAGCTACACTTAATCATATTTGGAATGATTTCAATATGTTTGCTTAGAAGTAGCTTCAGGTTTTTACTTGTGTCTTCCCTGCTGATTGCAAGGCCATCTCTGCTGCTTTCTTTCTTCACCTGCCTCCCAGCTCCTTGTCCAGCAGTTACTTCTTGTTTGCTCAGTCTTGGGTTTTTGTGCCGTGCCTTCCCTTACGGCTCGCGTGCTGCTTCAGACTCTGTCCATCTGGAAATCAGTGGAAAATGAATGCAGATGCCAGCCTGCAAACAGGGTGTGTGCCTACCCTTCCCACTGAAATGAAGCAGGAATGATTCTGTCCTCGGCATCCATACGATGTTTGTAGACTGAGTTTCTTTCAGGCCTTCTTGGGGGCTACATGAGTTGTCATAGTCTGCACGAATGCCTGTATTGCCTCCATCTGCATGCTGGGCAGCTTTCAGTTTCTTGGCAGGCGCAACAGTTTGTTTGAAGAACATAAGGAGCATATTGGAAATGGATTGGGGATGGTTGGGAGCCCTGGCTGTGGAGGGAGGTGTATGTCCGTGCTTCACTGAACGCCTCAGTTTCCCTTTTTTCTGGGGTTCACATTTAGCGTGAGCAAAATGGCATTGGTAGAAAACTCCTGATGTTCCCCAGGAAGGTGTTTATGTAATTATTGCTGTTGAAGAGGTGTGGATGAGATCATACAATCATAAGAGTGGCTTGGGTTGGAAAGGACCTTAAAGTCCATCCTGTTCCAAGCCTCCTGCCACGGGCAGGGACACCTCCCACAAGATCAGGCTGCTCAAAGTCTTATCCTACCTGGCCTTGAACACCTCCAGGAATGGAACATCTGTGCCAGTGCCTCACCACCCTCAGCGTGAAGAATTTCTTCCTATGATTAATCTAAATCTTACCCCCTCCAATTTAAAGCCACCCCCCCCATCCTATCACTGCACCCTTGTAAAAAGCTTGTTCCGAGCTTTCTTGCAGCCCCTTCAGGTACTGGAACGTCGCTGTAAGGTGTCCCCGGAGCCTTCTCTTCTCGAGGCTGAACAAGCCCAACTCTGAGCCCGTCCTCACGGCAGAGGTGCCCCAGTCCTCGGGTCACCCTCGCGGCCGGGCAGCGGGGAGGGAGCAGCCCGGGAAGCGGGACCGCCGCCACCTGCGGGCCGGTGTCGGCGGAGCGGGGCCGCCGCCCGGGGCGTGTCGCGCCGTGCCGCCCGTCCCCGCTGTGAGTCACCGGCCGGGGCACGGGCACGGGCACCGCTTCCCCTCCTCGGCAGGAGCCATTTTGGCTGCACGGAGCCGCAGGGCGGCCGGCGAGGCGGTAGGTGCTCCCCGGGGAGGGGGACGTGGCGTCTCGGGCTGCCTCGAGGGGCGCCCGCGGCGGCAGCGGCTCCGCTCGGCCGTCGGGTGAGCGCCGCGGGCAAGGGAGCTCCTGGTGAAGCGCGGCGCCGGGCGCTCTTGGCAGAGGAGAAATGAATTGAGCCGCCGGTGGCACTGGCGTTTCAGGGCAGGAGCGCCTGTTGCTGAGCCTTCTCGGCAGGCGCTGGCCGCTTACGGTCCGTTTTTGCTGCGTTTTCTGTAGCCCTCGAAGCGGTGTCGGGCAGGGCGCTGAGCTGACCGCCGCTCAGCTGATGGGACGGCAGAGGAGTTGTGTTTGTTCTGAAGCTACCTTTCCCTGGACCTGACTAGCATGGAGGAGGGGTATGGCCCGAAGCAACTTGGGCAAAGTGTTCATTATCAGCACAGGGGGTTTACCTTTGCTCTGCTGCTTGTGTCCGCCCGGTGTGGTCCCGAGAGCCTTTAAAATGGCAGGTTTGTCGTTTCAAAGATGGATCTCTATGCCTGCGACCTTCAGTTGCAGTTCTGTTTCTGCTGAAACGGCCTTATTCAACGATGGCTGCTGCAGTGTTGCTTTAAAATAGTGGGTTTCAAATCGGTTTATGCAAAAAAACCCAGACAGATACTCACCTTTTCCTGGAAACAGTGAAGAAGCTGTATTAACAGGGATGGTGGTACATGGCAGAGGGACAGACCAATTAGAAAATGGGCTTAGTGGTAGTTGTAATGGGAGAAGAAAATCCTGGAGGTAATTGCAGTGTGTCAAATTGCTTTTTAAACTTTGAGTGGATGAAAACCACCCTGAATTCTCGTAATTATGTACTCCTGAGTTCTAGCATGGTATATTGAAAAAGAAATGAATGTTTCCACCTTGTTTATAGTTGAACAGGAGTCAGGCTAATACCTTTAGAAGTTTTGTCTATGACTTTGAACCCTGTATTTCAATCTTCTAGTTAAGAAATAAAGTTCAGTATCTCCTTACTGAAAATGAAATAACAGGGAGATCAAACTGTTATGCACTGGAGAATACTTTACCATTTAATTTACTTTATAGAGCTTATATTTGAACAGTGTAATGGAGTCTTGCTTAATACTGGTTCAGTTTCAGGGGAGAAAGAGATAGAGGCAGCCATTAAGTAAATGGTTATGTTTTGGGTGAGGCTGTCTCTTGTCTTCAGTCTCTCCAGTGTTTGCTCGAATCTTCCTTCTACATCTTATAGTATGGTGTGCTTTTACCACCTTTTGGTTTTGCCTTTTTTTCTTTCTAAAAGAAGTACTTTTTGCAAGGGTTTGGGAGGGTTTCGTGCACTTTATGTTGACAAATTCACAGGTGAAATGATGAAAATGCAGAGGGAAATGCTTAGAAAGAAGTTTTTTACTGAAAAATTCTGTAAGGTATTTGCACCTTCCTTTTTTTTCATCATGTGTTTTAATTTAAGATCTTATAGTTGAGGCAACAACTGTTTGCTGTGCTGGCAGAGCAAAAGCCTCTTTCTCGTTACCTCGTTCCTCCCTTTCTTACTGCTGTACCGGACCTTGTTGAGACATTCAACCTTAAAAGCTTGAGTTATCCTAAGTCAGTTCCTAAACTGCTGCTTTTTATCTTGTGTAGGACCCATTTTGTGGGCTAAAGGGTAAGTAACTGCTGCTGCTTTCTCTTTAGCAGGGCTTTGCAGAGGAGCTGTTGCTCTTGAAGGCAAAGCTGCCGTGTTCAGGATCTTGTGCTGCTTCCCAAAGATTGTGCTAAGGCTACAGAAGTGTCAGGGTTGCAGTGGTAGAGCTAGGAAAAAAGTGATCTGAAAGTCCTTACAGAGGACAGATCTTCTGGAAGGCACCATGGGTGGATTAGAAGGGACAGGGAAATGGTGCTAGTTTTTGCTGATTTTTACAGATGAAGCCTGCGTTTGTCTCAAAAATCCCAGAACCTTTTCTTCCTCGCCTGCCCCCAGGCTGGGATCTTTCAGTTTGGATTGAGTTTGTGGTTGTTGAGAGATGAGCCATGGAAATGGTATCGTTAGATGCCACTTAGCTTGAACATTATTTCCAGACCTGTGCTTGTACAGAAGGGCCTTTTTTCTAATGTGCTGTTGAATCCATTGAATATTAGAATTACTAAGTCCGTGAACTTGGCACTCAAATAAGGGAACCCCCCCCCAAAAAAAAAAAACCAACAAAAAAAAGCCTTAACGGCCAGTTTTGAAGAATGTTGTTGGCCTGGTATAGCCTGATCTTTCAGTATTGCTGCAAGCTCAGACTTCAGTGGCATGTGTTGCTGCTCTTTGGCTGCCTCTGTGTATTAAAAAAAAAGTTACACGACATATGTGTGTACCCTTTTCTCTCTTTTCAGCAGTTGTATTCAAAGGAGGAGACTTTCAGAAGTGCTGTGTTAGGTGAGCTGGTAGAGGATTGTAAGAAAAATGCAGCATTTCCCTCTGTATCGGAGGAGAAGCTTTGATCTCCAAACCAGCTTTCACTTCGTGCAGGCGTTAGCAGAAGTTTCTTAGCCTTTGCTGGCTGATTTTGTTGTTTTCACTGACAGTTTTGGTACCTTGCTGGAGTTTTGTTGGGTGTGTGGGGAGCAGCAAGGACTTCCCTTGCTGGAGTGATTCAGCACAGGAGTGGCAGGAGGTGGAGTTCAGATTTCCAGCCTTGGTTACGATCTGCTCCTTAAGTGCTGAAACTTTGCTGCCATATGCCAGTGATTTCCTGTGCTTATCCTTGTAATGCCACTGATGTGCTTTAAAGATGATTTGCTTTCTTGAATCTTACTTAAATGTTGCTTTCTTAAATCTTACTTAAATGTTCCTTCACAGATAAAGTAGTTGACAGAGTCTGTGTGTACTGAAATTTGAAGTCGTCTGCTTATCAAAAATTTGCAGCAGCCATGTGAAAGGCCCTAGACATTCTCACTGTCCTGACCTGACGGGGAGCTAATCTGTGTAGAGGTAAAAATGATTTATTCTCTAATATGGACCTGTCCTGCGGCAAAGCTTCCCACTGTGTCAGCCTTTGTGCTAAAAGGATCCCATTAGATAAGGACTGAATTTTATGCATTCTTACCTTGATGTGCTTTAGGCCCTAACTACCTACCAGCTTATCCTTAGGGGTGAATCAGATGGGTAGAGCTCAGGTCTTTTTTTTTTTTTTTTTTTTTTTTGTCCTTAAAGAGATCAATTGTCTTGGGTCAGGTGTGACTTTGTACTTAGGTTCAAGTTCAAATGTGAAAAGCAGCCATTTTGTTAGCCTGGAAAGAACCTCCAATTCTCAGACTTAGATGTGGAAATTATTTCTTTCTGTATTGAGGGAAAAATTTTGCAGTTAAGATAAATTGCAGGGAATAGAAATACTAAATGCATATGTTAGAAACTGTGGGAAAGGGTTGGTTTTAGATGGATTGAATGTCACTGCTTCTATAATTAGATATTTTAATCTATTTCTAGAACATCCTATATTTAACTCAACATCAACATTTCTGTGTGAATGTACCAAATGTATTTTTTATTTTGAAGAGAATGTTTAGCGCTTTTTGAATGGTTATTGTTGGTGTGCTAATGGTCTTGTCACTTCATTTGTGAGCTCCTTCCGCATTTGCCTGACTTACCTTCTTGTGTGGTAGTGGTTTGACTTCTTAAGTGGGCTCAGTAAATGCGTCATCCCACACGAGACTGGGTTTCAGAGTTGGGAGAAAGAGGTGAGCTTGGTTGTTGTTAATATAGTGTATTAGTATAGTGCATATAGTATTTTGTTCCTCTCAAACTGCTTGAGTTTTTCATGGGGTCTTTTCACAGTTAATAAATCTGACAGGCTAGGAGAAAGCTACCTTGCTTTTATGATCTTTGTCATTTCTGCTGTTCTTTAGTTCCCAGCTATCTTGGTGTTTATTCAGTTTTATATTGCAGCGATGGAAAGAAGCAGCAAAATGTGATTGTGAAACTGTGTTTACAACATGTGATAACCAGGGCTGACTGCTGTCAGAAAATTAATGTTTAACTTGCTCTTCCAACAAGGCTCAATTTCAAGTTAAAAGCAAGTTTGCAAAGGGTACTGTTGAGGTTTTTTTACTTTTTGTGTGTGCTCCTTGTGTTGCACGGGATAATTCTGGAGCTAACAAGAGTAGTTTCCCAAGGATGTGATGATGTGGTTTGGTTTTAGTGGAGTCTGTCTCTTTTTGACCAGAAGACGACCCTCTTAGGAAGAGCTTTCAGGAAAACTATATATCTTGAAGAAACCAGGGCTTGCACGTTTTCTACTGAAGGCAGAATTTGGCCTGCCGTTGTCCTCGGAAGAGGTGGTTACGTTATCCACTCCGGTTCTCTTGGTTTGTTTGCTGTTTTTGCTGTTATTTCTATCCCTCTCTCCAGAACCTCTGTAAATTATTTGCTCTCTGGAGCTATTAAAACTTTATCACTGCGCCTGTAAATTAAGCATGCTATTAGCTGTCAAGAAAATAATTGTGAAGCTTACATGTGTGGAGTGCTAAGGATGGCAAACCAGCACAAATGGCAAGAATTTTCTTCCCTGTTTGCTGGTGCTACCAAACTACCTTGTTGAGAAGCTCTGTGAGCCCAGTAAGGTGTTTCAGGTGCCCTTGGTGGGTAGTGTGTGCTACCCAGAGGCTACCATCCTGTTGGATGGTTGTTCTTTTTTTCAACCCCCCCCCCAAGTTTTTTTATTTCAAGAGAGGGGGGAAAAAAGGAACTGTAGACAGGAAGTGTCTGGTTTTGTTTGTTTTATTTTGTTTTGGTTTTGTGATTTAGACATGCGAAGGAAAATGAAACTTTCTGTGTAGAAAAACAATCTCAATTTTGCTAGAGATGACTTGTCTGTTTTAGAAAATACAGGCCTTTTTCTATTCAAAAAAGTGTATTTCTTTTGTTACAGTGTCAGCTCGAAGAAACAAGTCACTTTTGAAGCGACTACTTTAAATAAAATTATAATTTCTCTGATGGGGCTGTAATACACAGAGCCATTAATTTAGACTATTTAAAAATGGGCTGCGGATGGGTTTCCTGAGAAGAAAACTCAGGAAAAAGTTACTGTTGGTAGAATATTTTCCTAAACGTGCGCTTCTGAAAGGCTTATGTCTAATTATGAATGCTTGATGTAGTACAGCATTCTACTGTTTGCTTTCATAAAAACCTAATTGTCTTTTTCATATGGTCCTTCAGATGGGCTGTATTAAATGCTGTTTCAGAGGTAACGGTCCAGAAACAGTAAGAACTGCCAGAAAACTTCTGCCAACTACAAGATAAGGGCTTGGTCTTGCAAATGTTTTGTCTAAAAATAATAGCGATATTTGCAGAAGTTTGATGCTTTTATAGCCATGTAGTTAGGATATTTTGTGTATCTTGTGCCTAGGTTCTGATGTATATAATGTTTAAAGTTTCTTTTATGAGTGCCTTGTGTTCAGGTGGATTTAGGAAACATTTTGGTAATTTGGTACTGCCAGGCTTGGTAAACATGAGAGCTGTGACAGCATTTTATTGATGTATCGTGATTCAAAATGATTCATGATTCATTTGAGGGGGTAGATGGTAGCAGTTGTTAGTTGTGAATAGCTGGCTGTGTAGCCACTGCCCTGAGAGGAGATCCAGAACCACTGATCCATACCTGCTGCAGGATGGGAAATTTTATGAGGTAAAATCAGGAATAACAGTGACTGTGTGGACAGAACAGTTTAAGTTCTGACAGAGGCTGCTTTGGAAGAACCTGTTGTTACTCTGTTGTGAACAAGCCTGGTGTTTGCTAACTAGATGGGAGAATGATGCTACTGCCTCTATGCCATCTCCAGCAGTGCTGTACACTGTGTGCTTTCCCAGCTTATATGCACGCTGAAGGTGCTTCAGCCTCACCCAAGCTGCTGGTTTTCACTTCTAAGTGAAGACTGTGCACGTAACAACCCCAGTCACTTGCTGGCACATCCTGTTGAAACCACGTAGCAGTGGTTTCCCTGAATACGCCCTGAAGCATAGAAGGAAGGTTTGGATGGAGCAAGTTTTGCTTGGGAAATGAACTGGAGGTGACGGGTTGTAAGTCCTTAAACGACGCAATTAGCTTCTCCCCAGGCCTTTTGTGTGCCCTTAGGTTCTTGACTCAACAGCAGGATGCACTAGCTGAGCTAAAGTTGCAATTTAAACTTTAGATGTACAGTTTTGTGAGAATTGAGACTTGCAACAGCCTCATTTGATTTAAAATGTACCCTTAGTAAAACAAAGTGGGCATGATTGTTCCTAAGTGTTTTCATGGCAGGAGTACTCATCCAGCTGCCTCAGTGCTGCTTGAGGGACACCACCCTCATTTTTCCTAACTGACAACATAGTTTTTTCCTAGTGTTTTATTGCCCTCCCCTCCCATCTGCAGTCCGAACAGTTAGTGTGAGCAACCTCTTATCTGGTTCTGATTCTTTACGATGGGCCGAGTTGGCAAGTCAGGTGTCCACCCCATGGAAAACTCCTGGGTTGGTTGACTGAACCAGGTAAGGAATTGATTTTGGAGTGCTGGAGCTGGGGAGTTTGTAAGAGCTGGGGTTGAGAAGCAGAGGGGAGGATGAAGTAGGACAATTGTCCTTGGAAGAGGCCCATTGTCCATGGGCACAGCTTCAACAAAGTGATAATTAGGATGGTTATACATTACATTTAAACTCTTAAAAACTGGTTTCCAGATGAGTTGCCTGAACACCATGGATAGAGCCTTCTTGAGAGAAAGAATGTGTTAACTAATAAATTAGATTTTGCCAAAAATTGTGTGGAGCTGTAAGTCTCGACTGTCTAAAATGGGAGGGAAAAGGTTTTTCTCCTTGGTTAAGGAACATGTGCAAATAAAAGCTTTTGATGGAGGGAGAAGCTTAGGCTTTTTTGTTCTTTTTTCCTTCTGGGAGAAGAGGGGGAAGGAAGTGCAGGGATGAGAACTGCACTGCCATGGCTTTCTAAAAGAATGCTGCTAACTTCTTGCTTTGTTAAAAATATTCTAGTTATTCCTGTCTGCTAAATCACGTTATTGAAACAAAATGATGACCTTTGCTCTGAGCCCAAAACAATACAGGAGGAAAGCCGGTGTTTGGGAAGATTAATCCTCTAGAAAATGTTCAGATAGAGCTGAAGCTCTAAGGATGCCATGTTCTTGCTGAGACTGAAAGTGTAAGAAAGAGGAAGAATTTTAAAAGTTGATTATGGTTAGTTGCCAAGAGCCATGCTGTGATAAATTATTAACTCATTGCACTGTACTGCCTCGTAGTGCAAACAGAATAGCTGGTTATTGTGCTCTGCTTGGTAAGTCAACACTGTAAAAAATTCCTAGGTTATCTGGAAAGTGGCGTCTTTGTGGTGTTTGTTAAAGGGACACTGTAGGACTAAAAATCACGTTACCCTCTCTTGAAGCTGGTTAAAACCAATATAAATCCGTGAAAGCGATCCAGGAGCCTGGTCAGTGGGTGTCAGTGGGCTCCGTTTCACTTTTGCTTGTGGCATGCTCTGTGCCATGTCGGTGAGGTGCGAGCCCTCCTACCTGCCCCGAGTACACACTGGTAGCAAGGCAGGTTGGGCTGCTAGTTGCAGAGACATGAGACAAGTTGACTCATAGCTGTTCTGCAGGAAAAGCAGTTTTGTGGAAACCACTCCTCCCCTACTAGCGCTAACCGAGTCAGAGGAAGAAACACAGGGGCTGGCTGTTCCGAGCATGTGGGTTCCTTCCAGTGCCACGCAGCAGCAGCGACAGCTTTGAGGAATACATTTTAATTTTGTAGGATCTGAGAGATCCTGATTTTTGTTTTGCTTTTATAAATATAAGCAGCACAATATTTACTTTTCCATTTTTTTTCTTAAAATATACAGAGCTTGAAAACTTAGATGATCTTAATGTGTCTCTTATAATTTATAAAAGAATACCCCTACCCTTATTCTAATCCCAGGCTTGTGTTACATTTTTTTTTGGCTAATTTAATAGTGTATAATCAATAGAACAGAGATTATTGTGCTTGTAAATATACCTTTTTTGATGTCACGCTTAGAGCTAGTACAGTATTAATACACCATGAAAACAGATACTGATTAACATTTAAAAATGTTTGCTGTAATAAAATCTGTAGTTCATTAGCAGGACAGAGATGAACTTCCAGGGTTAAAAAGAATATCCAGCTTGAGAGTAAACTGTTTCTGGATCAGTGTCAGCATCTGCCACCCCAGTTTTCTTAGGAAAACATTGAATCCTGCCAGCACATGTTGCAAGATATGACCAGCGTGACTTACAAACTAAAAAGCAAATCTACAGAATGCTGTTGGCTACATTGTGTTGTTGGAATTTGAGATGGAAAATACTTTTTTTTCAGTTCTCTTCTAAGTCCTTTTGCCAATGCAGCAAAATTTAGTAAGGTTCAGATCATGCTGCAAGGCTTTTTTTACTCGGGAAGTCTTTTGAGTGAGCATTATTTTGTGTCTTTTTAAAATTTGTTGGCTGCTTTGGGAATTACTGCAATATTTCTCAAGGGTGGGACTTATGTCTTAAGTGGACCTCAGAAATGCTGCTGGAGTGAGCTGCTACAATTTCTTCCACTGACTTTCTGTTAGTGTCTGATGCGTCCTGGTGTAGGACTTCCACTCCAGCTATCAAGGCATGAAGGGGTCAAGTGCCCAGTGATGTGGAGGGACGTAGTCTTGTCATTTGAAGCACTGGACAGCTGTGGTTCTCGGGGATAACCCAGATGGTGACAGCTCGGATGACAGCACGTGAAAGCTGGGGACAAAGTGTGTTTTGTCGGAGGAACCTAGCTACAGAATGGATTTCTGGTTAGAAATGGAGAGAATTTGGAGCCTGGTCATTTTCAGGGAATTGCAAACTACTCACTTTGAGATGGCTGTTCTACCAATGGTGCCGGTCACCACATGAGGGTGGGGATAGAGAGCACCTGTGGAGGGAGAGCCTTGGTTCCATGAAAGGTAAAATGTGCCAGAAACTGCATGGAATCCATTGAAATTTTTACTGCTTTTAAGTTCATGCAGAAAATGCTCCTAGACCATAGCAATAGATGATAGCATTAATTTTACTGGTCAGTATATTTCCCAGCTTGATTACAAGAGTGATGAGCCTTCTGTGGCTTTAACTGACAGCCCCATAGATAGAGCTTGAACCTGTTTTTCCTCAGTTTTATACCACTGGTTGGCCATTGGTGGAGGAAGGATACGGGACCATCTTAATAATTTCTCATCCTGTGTGGAAGTACAGATTTTACTCTGGCTAAGGAGGAGATGTTTTCTGACAAGTGGCATTATGGGGTCATCTAAGACTGAGCAGAAGACTACTTAGAAGGGGGCTGAGTATAGCATGTTACTTCACATACAGGTACCGTAGAAATCACAGCTGTGCTGGAGTTTCTTCTTTTCACTGAATTTTTGCCTTGTCTAGCATTTTTTTGTTTGCTTGTTTAAGCTATATTAGTTCTTTCACTTATCCTGTTGGTACTAAATGTTTCTACAGCACTTCAGTTCTGTGGTAGACAAAACAGGTCTTACTCTAGACCTGTTTAGATTTAGAAATTAGTGTTAGTATTAGAGTTAGAAAAGCCCCACAGATCATGTAAGCCGTTCCATTTTCTAGGGCAGGGTGGTCCCATTAAGTAGAGGTGCTGGTGCCGTATTTGGCAATGTGGTTTCTGCCACTGGTTGTGGTTCATTTGTGAAGGTTTCTACTTGTTTGGTTCTTCATCTGTTAAGTAGCTTGGTTTCTTGGTGGTGTACAAGCCTGTTCAAGGAAGACCAGACTCTAAAATCTCTAAAGCTGGTTTGTGTGCTGTCCTGGGCCATGCTGGATGAGAACATGCCACCAGTATTTTATGCTCTGCTTTGATGGCCTTCTGGGACCACGTTTCAGTACACTTGACCTGATGACGTTTTCACCATCCAGCTGGCTGGGTTTCTGTTAAACTTTTTCTTTTTTTAAAAAAGTGTGTCACAGAGTTTCTCCTCCTTGTGGGAGGCTGTGGCCCTTGCAGGAGGACAGGCGCGCTCAGTGACAATTGCATGGTGGGGAGACGTGGCTGCGCAGGCAGGAAACACTCTTCACTGGGTCCTGGTATCTTAGTCTGTGCTTCCTGTCAGTTAAACCACGAGCAGGGGAGCAGATGCACTGAGAGATGACAACTCCCCTGTCTGCCGTTGTGTAACAAACTGTCTTCTCAAGAGCATACTTGTGCCTGTATACTACTGACTTCGTTATCCATCAGAGACCCTCGTTTAGATACCTGAGAGTAAAGATCAGAATTTAGTAAATTCAACATAAAGCAGTACTTGAACAAGTGTGAAATGTAAAAGAACAACCATGGGATGTAGCCTAACGTGTTGAGAGCTTAAGTCCAGTGTTTCTTTTTCTACTGCTCCCAGTGCAGGAGTTTTTAAATGCAGATTGGGCGTGAAATCATGTAATTTCATTAATACCTTTCTAGGCAGAGAATTGCCTTGTTATTTGGCACATTGGGTTCTTATTGTAAGATCCTGTAGTCTTTGGAGGGATTTTTTAATACTATTTTTATTTTTTTATCTTAACCCACTTGTGGATCTGTGTTTCTGAGGCAGCTTTGCCTTTCAGTTAGACAACTTGCTAAAAGTGCAAAGAAAAAGCATGTTCAACTTTTAGAATTGAAAGATGTAATGATTTTTAAGGAGGTCTTGTGATTTCTGGAGATATGTGTTGTTATGTTATAGTTAGTTTATTGAAGTTAAACTCTAGTATGATCTTCCCCAGCATCAGATTTTAGAGAACTAAGTACTCTGTGCATAGAACTGAAACTGTGTGGACTCGTTTCAGCCTTTTTGCTTGATTTGGTGCTCTTGTCTTTATCATGTGACAGCATAACTCCCAGGATATTGGTTTTTTTCCCCTTAAACTGTTAATTTGTTGACTAACCAGCACTGAGTAAAGACATCTTTGCAACGTGATAAAATGTGTCTGTGCTACATACTCCTTAAAATAGAGGCTTTTGGCCCATGAGGCGTATCCTCTGGGTTGGGTAGAGTACAAGGGTTGTAGGAACAGTGAAACTGGATGGGTAAGGAGTTTGGAGGGGAGTGTGTGTGATGTTGTGGTGTATTTTCTCCTGTCTTTTCTTGGCTTGTGAAGCACTATGCACTGCACCCTGCCTGAGAGTTGAGGAGGAGATGGTTCTGTGCTTGGCAGAAGAACTGCTGTTGCAGAGGCAGCACCGCTCGTAGCTTTCAGCAGGGCCTTTTGATCCTAAGGAGCACCTCCTTGTTGCCTCCTGGGCTTCTGTAGAGCCAGGAACTGGCAACACAAGGGCAAAAGTCTGCATCTTGCCTCTGTGAAAGACTGAAAGGCATCAGCTCTTGCATTTCTAACACAGCTGCTCTGGAAGCCTTTCACAACAGAAGAATGCTTCCGCTGGCCTTTTTTTCCTTTCAGTTTTGAGCATTGCTAGTGCTGTCTTACTGGAGAGAGGAAAGGTACAAATGTGGCAAACCCTCTGGGGTCAATACATAGTAAAACCTCCACGAAACTCTGCTTGAAGTCTGTGGTATCTTGAAAAAAGTCGTAGTATTATTTTACTCACCCACCCATGTTTGTGATATTAATTTCTGATATCTGTGATCACAGCAAACCACTGAGACTTCACAGAAGTAGATGAAATGTTAGGCAACAGAAAAGAAGAAAAAGAAAAGAGGCTGTAGAATAAATGAAGGGGGATGGATTAGAAGCTGTGGAAAGCAACGTCTCCCCGCTTTACCTTCTTCATGATGCTGGTTAGTCTTCCACTTTAACCTCAGCTTTCACTTGGGTTTTTCGCCTTGTTTTTTGAATGTTGTGCTGGGAGTGGAGAAGATAGGGTAGGAGTGCTAGATCACTCTCTTTTATCTCCAGTTCATTTCTATAATAGTTGGCAATTTTTCATCACAGAACCAATGTCTGCTGAGGAGCTTCTTGTGTGATGAGGCTGTTACGCACTTGTTTCAGCTGCGCTGTATGCTTATTTTCTCAGAGACTTAATTGGAAATGGTCAGAGGGATGCAACACTTCTACTGTGAAGAAAGGCTTGGAGAGCTGGTTTTTTTTTCAGCTTGGAGAGGAAAAGGCTCTGGGGAGACTTTATTTTGGCCTTTTGATATATAGAATTGGCTCATAAGAAAGGTAAAACCATTTTACCAAGGCTTGTAGTAATAGGGAAAGGGACCATGGGTTTAAACTGCAAAAGAGTAGATTTAGATCGGACATAAGGGAGACTATGAGGGTGGTGAGACACTGGCACAGGTTGCCTAGAGAAGTTGTAGAAGTCACATAATTGGAAGTATTCAAGGTCAGGTTGGATGCAGTTTTGTGCAACTGGATCTCATGGAAGATGTCCCTGCCCATGGCAGGGGGGGTTGAACTGAATGATCTCTAAAGGTCGTTTCCAACCCAAACTGTTCTGTGATTCTATGAAGTGAGGCCTGGATGAACTTAGGTCTAAGTCAGTTAAGTGACTCAAGGAAGAGCCTCTCATCTCCAGGAGATGCAGCCCACCTTTCCTCCTATTGATTATAAAAAGAACTTAGAGCAAGCAGAGCCCTTTGTTATGCAGTCGTTTGAGGTTCTTAGAATTAATCTGACTTTAGAGGAGTCAATTGTTAGGAAAAAAACTGCTTTTGTCAGTCAGAAGGGGAAAAGCTGCCACAGGGGACAATTGTTTCCTGACCGTAGAAGCTGTGTGGGTGTGCGCCTGCTCGACCCTTCTGTGTATGACGCTGTCAGGGTTTTTCTTTTGGGAGGCACGGGTGGGCTTGTGCAGTGGCCCTGCTCAGACAGTGCCAGAGAAAGAGGGATAATGCATGTGTGTGCCTGGGCGCATGTTTGCATGAGCATGTTTGCCTGCATGAATAAGGGCATGGGATGTGGTGGTGCTTCTGCCTTTGACGCCTGCGTAGCAAGAGTGGCTATTTCCTGAGCCAACAAGCTACATATCAAAACCTTTATTAGCCTGGGTGCTGTAATATCTGTATTATTTGATCTGTAGAGCTTAGGGGAAGTAGAAAGAGGTCTCCAGGTTTGTGAACCAGTGGCTGCAGCAAGTTTGCTCTGCTTTCTGTTGCAGGATGAGACCAAACTGGGCATACAACTCTGAACAGGGTGACTAGGCAGCTTTGTGTTTTCCCAGGCTGTTTGGTTCCCTCTAGCCCCTGCTACCTTTCTTGCCCCCATAGCTGAGGGGTCAGGCTGGCTCACAGAACCCTGTGGTAGGGACTGTGGCTGGATGGCACAGACGTGTGCAGCAGCCACCTCTGATGCTTGATTTAGTTCTGCAAAAGACACAGGAAATGAGGAAGAGGTGAGGCTTGAATTTCTCTACGCCTGCTTTGTGGGGGCTCTGAAACTTTCCAGAATACTCTGATTTTATAGGTCTTTTCATGTAACACTCATAAACTGTGTCTAGTTCATTAGCAGTGAATTCCCATGTCTCCCAGGAGCAGGTGTGTGCTCATATGAGAGTGACTTAGGCTTCAGTATGAACATTTCCCCAGACATTACGAAATGAGTAATAGTGGCCTGCCCAGACGGTGCCTTCCCTGGAGGGACCTTTGTAGACCCTACTTCTTTTCCACATTACTTTAAGAGAAACCTTTTTGCTTTTTTTTTATTAATTTGGTTAGTCTTTAGGTTGTGTTTCATCACTGAAACCCCACAGTGGGAATTGTTAATCTAGCAATAAATCAGGAGATAATTTGTATTTTCTTAATAGCCAAGTTCGCTAGTTTGAAATTCCCCAGACAAATAGTCTCCTTTCTTAATCCTAGCCCATGCAAATACTTTAGCACATAACATTTAAGCCACACTGATCTGTAAGAAGAAAAATGTATAAATGGCATGGGAATATTAGTTTCTGTCTTATCCTACAGAGCTGCAAGTTAATGTGTTTATTATTGTAATTATACTAAGCATCATGAAGCACACATTTTCAGAATAATCTGAATGAATACGTTGCATTTTAGCGTGCATTAATATTGGCAGCTTAAAAAGTATTACCTAACTTTTAATCATGGCTTGAGTGAAAGTTCTCCACTACAACTGTGTAAGCAGTGCTTCTGTTTAAAATGCATGATTTAAGATGCAGCATTCTGGGATTGTTTTTTTTACCTAAGATTTTTTTCCTGCAGACATTTAAGTGAATTGGATGTGTTGTATGTTAATTCCAGATAGATGTTCCATACAGCAAAAATGTCTGTACTCCTTGTACTGTTCATGCTCCTCTAATTCAGGCAGCTTTCATCACCTTATTGATATAACCCAGCAGCACATTTTAGGGAAGGGTAATAATGACAAGTGGATGAAGAGTGTTGTTTTAAAAGAATTTGCTTGTCAGCTCAGGAGATGGCCACTCTTACAGACTTAAAAGGCAAAGCTTCTACCATATTTCACTTCCTTGGACTGGGGTTGCTGGAAAAGCTGGACATGAGCAAGCAATGCATGCTTCCAGCTTTTGCTGGTAGCATCTTGAGCTGGATCAAAAGCAGCATGACCAGCAGGTCAAGAGAGGTGATTCTTCCCCTCTGCTCTGGTGAGTCGCCACCTGGAGCACTGTGTCGAGTTCTGAGTCCTCAGTACAGGAAAGACCTGGACCTGTTCAAGCAGGCTCAGAGTAGAGCCACAAAAATGGTCAGAAGGATGAAACACCTCCCCTATGAGGTAAGGCTGGGAGAATTGGGGTTGTTTAGCTTGTAGGAGAGAAGGCTCCAGGGAGATCTTATTGCATCCTTTCAGTACTTAAAGGGGACTTATAAGAAAGATGGAAATAGACCTTTTTCCAGAGCCTTTAGTGGCTGGAAAATGGGAAATTGTTTTAAACTGAAACAGGGTAGATTTACGTTGGACATAGGGAAGAAATTTTTTTTGCAGTGAAGGGTGGTGAGGCACTGGCACAGGTTGCCCAGAATGGTGGTAGATGCCCTGTCCCTGGAAACAACCAAAGTCAGGTGGACTGGGCTCTGAGCAACCTCATGCAAAGCAAGATTTCCCTGCCCCATGGCAGTGAGGTTGGACTGGATGGGTCTTTAAAGGTCCTTTCTGACCCCAACTATCCTGTGATTTTCTGAAGACAGCACAACTGTTGAGTGAATATCTGACTTGGCAAGTGCCAGGAACCTGGTCGTAGATGACCTTTTGAGAAGCTGGCTGAAATGTATTGAACATATCCAACAGGGGAGTAAGAGAAATGTAGAAGTGTTTGCCTCTCAAAACAATATTCTTTGGCATTAACTAACTTGATACGTCTTAAGGTGCTAATAGGGGAAAGAAAGAAAGATGATGACAAAGGCTGGGCATGATAACCCTGAACCGATGGTCTCTTCATGAGTTAAGTTGTCATCTCAGGCAGATTAAAGATGAGATAATTCTGTTCCTTTTCTCTGGGCACAATGGTGGTATATTCAGCGTACCTGCATTAGACAAGATTATGGGGATAGCCTGCACATAACGCTGTGCTCTGTGCTCCACACCCATAAGTAGCTGGCTGTCTAGTAACAAGGCGATTTGTGTACCAGACAAGTTACAGCGAGAGCCCAGGGCTTGGTGAAGTTTTTTGGGCTTTGTTTGGGTTTTGAAGTCCCTCTGGCTATGTAATTATTGAAGGCCATGTCCCACGGAGGCCACGTCCCTCCCTCCTTGTCTCTGCGTGTGTGTTGGTGTTTTCTTGAAGTTGTTTCCAATCGCAAGTTGAGTTTTACGCTAATGTTTTGAGAGTATGCCTTGAGCTCAGAGCAAACCAGATGGTGGGTAACTTTTGTCTCATTCCTACATGCTGCAGAAGAGCATTCTAGTCATGTTTGCTTGAGCACATCTGGAGTGTTCTGTTGATTCTTGCCTTTCTCAATGGTGAGCTGTGACCGGGAACACCAGTACAAATTACCCATGCAGAAAGCATGTGCCAGCTCAGAGCCGTGACTTGTGCTGAGAGAAAATGTACGGTTAGAACATTCTACCCTAAATGACCCTTAGCCCTTCTGCCTGTGGCTTTCAAAGCTTACCTCCCTCATTCTGTAATTTTTAATAAATTTACATATTTATTTTGTTAGGCTTGCAAATTACACTCAAGTTACAGCTGCAGTGATCTGTAAAATACAATACAGTAGAAATCAGGTAGAGGAGCTCACCTCAGAAAGGAGTAACAAGCCTTGATTTTGGAGACCGTGTTGAAGGTGTGGAGTTTATTTTGGTGCCCTATTTAAGAGAACAAGTCAGTCAGGGCCTACGTGAATTCTTTGTACATGAACACTGTCTGAGCTACAGTAAAGAACTTCATTAAGCCAAAAATAAAGCTGAAGGCATTCATGCTAAAGCTCCCAAACAGTTATGTTAGAAAAGACAAACAGTGAGAAAATCCCAGTGTGGTCAGTCCTGGAGGTTAGTGAGAGGGTGCTCGTGAAGTCTGACTGACATCACTGGCTTCCCTGTCAGCCCGTGTTTCTTATTGATCTGCCCAAAAGGTAGTTTGATACTTTGCACCTCTTCTTGTATTACTTTTTATTCCTGTTTCTACAGGCTTTTTAAAATCAAGTGTTTCTGCCTGTGAAATGTTAGGAGGTGTTGCCGCTCAGTGTTGGGTTGGGCTTTTTTGTTGGTTTCGATGGATTTTTTTCAGTCTGTATGAAGACTTAGTGCAAACATCGGCTTTGTGACTTTAACAAAGTAGGAAATTTGTCTCAATTTTTCTGAGAGATTTGCTGAAAGAGATGTGTCTCTCCTGTCACAACCTCATAAGTAACTCCATGGTTCTATTAGGAATAGTATTGGACTCAACAGGCTCTTAAAAATAAAAAATCCACAGTGCTACTTCTCCCATCAAACTGTTTAAGAAAGAACGTTAGAGAAGAAGTAGCTTCAGTGGCTGTGGCTGAATGGGTGACAGAATGGACCCCTGGGGACATGTGAGAAATGTGTGTGTGGGGCACCACCTGAGAGCTGTGTTGTGCCTGATTACAGACTGGAGAAAACAGGTCACCTCTTGCCTGGTACGAAAACTGAATTCCTGTGGTATAACCATTGGAAATGCATGACCGAATACTTAATTTCATGTATTTGTAGGTAAAGTTAAATAAGGATCGTTATGACAAAGAGATTAAAGAGGTTCAGGCACAATTTGCAAAAAAGATGCCTTCAACTGATAAGCTTTATAAATAAGAAGGACTGAGTCTGATGTTTCTATCTATATTTTGCCTGTGCATCGTTAACCACAGTGCTAACTTATCTATAAGTTAGCACTTCCATGTCTGGAGCTAGAACCTCTGAAAGACTGAAATACTTGTTTAATGCTGTATTAAGAAAGCAGCTTTAGGAAATGGGCTGTAGTATTTCTCAACGTAGACCCTTCTAGCATTTTATTTTTGCTTTGCTTTGACTGGTTCTGTCATTCTTGTCTGAAGAGTTAAAAAGTTACTTAAGTAAAGATTTAGGTTAAAGCAGCTTTACAGATAAAACTCTCTTGTGTTTGGTCCCTGCTCTCCTGAGTTAGCTCTCTTGTACGAGTGTAATGGTGTATTGCCACATATCCTCCATGTTAGCAAAATGGACCACTGGTCCCAAGAAGGAGCCTGCTTGAATAACTGTGGTCAAGTTGTAAGAGTATACATATTTATCTGTCAAACTTTTTAAATCCACAGTGTGTGCTTTGTGTGTGTAGGAAAGCTAAGGTACCTGTCACACACGAATGCATAAAATAACCTTGTGTAGTTCTCTGAAGTGTCGCCATCACAGGTGATGTTCACAGGGATGACCACACATCTTGCATAAAGAAAGAAATCGCTCCTACTTTTTTTTTTCCCAGCATTTTGTGGTTTAATTTGCCCCGCATATACTCTGGAAATAGGATTAGCAGCACACCCTTCAGTAAGGGAAGGTGGGCTAAGAGTTATTAGGGAAACAATGGAAGCGCCAAGCCCAGGGCAGCACTGCACCCTGGCCAGGCAGAGGGAAGCCAGATGTGCTGGGAGAGCCCTGGGTTGGGAATGTCATCTGCTCACATCACCACCAGCCACATGGTGACGCCTGCCTGCCTCCCACTGTAGCAGTGAGGTCTGAAGGGAGGTGAGGAGGTAGTGTGATTAGGTGATCTTGGACCTGGATCGAGCTGTTCAGTGTTTCTGAGACCTGCTAAAATAAGCAGCAAGAGCTTCCAGGCCATGGTTCTCTTTGGACATAGGAGAGGCCTATCTGCTACTGCTCTCTGGGGGCATCTCAGAGCCACTGTTTCTGGTGTAAGCTGCGTGTGCCCTCCAGTTCGTAAAATGAGATCTCCCACTGTCCTGTAACTGTTCAGCTAAGAAAGAAAAATGACTCTTCTGCTGCAAACATGTTTTAGGTGATACATTCTAGAACAAAAGTTTTTCCTGTTGGTAGCAAGGGTTAAGCATTGAGGGCAACAGGTATAGGCAGACTTTGGTATGTGATATGTCAGACTGTTTTGCAAGGTGCTGTAAATGTTGGCTCTGTGTAATCTGATACCAGGGTAGGACAGGCAAACTTAATGAAGGAAAATAGACAGCAATGTAAAAGAACTGGAAATTCAAGTCTAGCTGACTAATACCAGCCTGCTCCAGAGGCTTTTGACTGTTCATATTGCTGACAGCTGACAGCAAATGAGAGACAGCAGAAACAGTGCCTACTCTGCTCTATATTAATACCAATTGTTTAAAGACACTGCAAAGGTAAGACCCTTTATGTTTCTTAGCCTGGCAGAATTGCTGAATCCAGCCTTCAACATAAGTATCATCAACAGAAGTAAAATACCAAGCTGAGGCTTAAAGTCTCTGTGTTTGGGAAGGGGAGGCTTTAGCAAGGTCTGCATGGGTTAGCCTGTGCCCCTTTCAAGTTTATACACATCAATTAAGTCACATTTAGATTTCTGAACCTGCTCAAATACTCAAACGTAGAGGTGCAAATCACACAGTATTTCTATGGCTACAACAGAAAGTAATTTTTTACTTAATTAAATGTTTTATTTGTTGTGCTTGACGGTCCAGTTCAGAAAGTTGAAAACCAAAGTAATTGCAAGAGGAAAACCACAGAATGCTGAAAATCTGTGTTGCAGATCTGTGTTGTAATGGGGAGTTTTGCTGAGCTTGGTCCTGTAGCATCTTCTTCAGAATGCTGAAAAAGTCCTATGGGAGTTTCTGACACTTGGCTGGAAAAGGTCACCTGAGATGAGAAACTTTTGACTTGAACCTGATCTCTGCTGGCCTTTTTTTTCAGTTTTCCCCTTTCATATATGTATTTTGTGTGCATTTATATTCCTTTTTCTTTTTTAAAAAAAAAGTCTGTGGTTTTGGCCAGCAGATTCTTTTTTTTTTTTTTTTTTTTGTAAACGGAAATTTTACCTGCAGATGACTTAATAACAATGACTGCATTGCTAATTTGTGGGTAAGGTAATTTTTAGAGAAGGGTTGACAGTTTTATATCAGTATTGGGTACAGACTGGCAACTGGTAATTTGTGAACTCTGGCACCTAGCCAAAGCAATTAAATTTAGTTTCCTCTGATCTTTCTTTTTCCAACTGCCACCTTTTTATTCTCTTGCATGCATGCGTTTATCAAAAGAGAAAACCTCTTGGGGTCAAAAAGTTCTTCCCATTTTGACCCTCTTTTGCAGGTTTCCTCATACTCTGTCTTAGCTGCCTAGGGACTTGGCCCTTCAGTTGTCTCTGTACTGTAGATACTTTCCCTCTGAAATTACTGAGATTTGACTTACCTACAGCTCATTTGTTATAGTTGCTTATAGGATCATGATCTTAATGCTCCTTTAAAAGTGCTGTTAAATGCCAAAAATTACTTGAAGGGTTTGTTTTAGAACATTTATTGTGTTACTTGTGTCACTGGAATAATTCATTTGGTTCAGAGAGATTTCTGAGTTGGAATTGTGATTTTATCAATTTACAGGTTTTTTGTTTCTTTTAACCAGCTTTTTGAGTGTGGCTTTTTTTCCCCCAATATAATAAATACTAAAATGTCTTTGATACTCATGTTATTTGTTAGTGCTGGTAATTCAGTTATCTTGTGGCAACACATAAACCCAATCTTGTTTCTGCCAGTTTACTATTGGTTAAAATAGCATATACTGGAGAGGAAATAACAAGAGCTCTTTTGTTTTCCTTTCTCTCCATACTTGGTATCACTTACCTCTTGATGAGCTAAACTAGATGGACACTTGCAGCCCTGTGTCAAACTTGTAGTCTATCTGTCCTGGTTTTGGAATGTTTAGTATTTAATTCTACAAAACATTAGTACAGAATATGGGACTCCAGAAGTGAGCAGTTACAGGGAAAAGGAATTACAGCCCAATCCTGCCCATACAGGTGTGAGGTTTGTCTTTTGTTATGGCAGGTCTTTTCCATTCTTTTAAAAAGAAATCCTCATGTAATATGGCTGAGTTGCTTTAATTACCATTTACCAAGGCCAAATGCCAGGTCCTGCACTTGCGGCACAACCACCCTATGCAGAGCTACAGACTGGGAGAAGTCTGTCTAGAAAGCTGCCAGGAGGAGAGGGACCTGGGGGTGTTGGTTGACAGC
>WAAB01022666.1:36298-133291 GCA_013389865.1 Piaya cayana
TGGAACAGGCTGCCCAGGGAGGTGGTTGATTCACCTTCCCTGGAGGTGTTTAAGGCACGAGTAGAGGAGGTCCTGAGGGACATGGTTTAGTGTTTGATAGGAATGGTTGGACTCAATGATCTGATGGGTCTCTTCCAACCTGGTGATTCTATGATTCTATGATTCTATGAACTGTTTTTAAAACATTTCATAGTTTTCCCAAGCCTTTGGCTTCTGTCATGTCTGTAGCAGGGACTTTGAGCAAGTACGTCTAGGCTGATATGTTTTTGACTGCTTCCCTCTCATCCTTTCAAAACTAGTTGCTTCTCAACGTAATGTCTCCCTGTTCTCATTTTACCAGCTGGGAGATATGAGCACTTGATTTTTTCCTTCTGTTTACCAATAGCAACAAATTAGCTCCAAAAGTGGAATCGAAGAGACCAAGTTAGTTTTGGATCAGCAAACCACATTCCCCAGCCTCTGCATTTACTGAAGATTAGCATGCGTGTGTAAGTTTTATGCAGCAGCAAGAAGAGAAGCAGATGTTTGTTATGAGTGTTACTGTTCTAAGCTGGACCTTGGGTCCATATTATATTGCTAAACAAGACCATGCTTTCAGAAATGTTCTTGGTAGCAACGCTTGATGGTTGTTAGGATAAGAGACCTTTAGACAGCCTGTCACAGAGAGCTTCTTAAGAAGACTGGAAGTCATGCTGTGGGTTGCCAGGTAGCTTGGTGTGACACTGCTTGTGATCAGTATTTTTCAGGTGGCAAAGGCCTGACTTGTGCTTAGGCAGCTTTGTCCCTTTTAGACAGTAACTGTGCACAGATGTTATCATTGCAAGAACAAGATGTTAATGCTGCTCTGTTCCCAGGCTGGCAGGCTGACTGCTGGGTTCTCATAGGCTCAGCAGACTGTTAAAGCTCCCTATGTGCTGCCTGGGGGACACTGTCCTTTTTAGGGAGTCTAGTTAATCTCATTTGTTTAGCCTTCCATGGATGAGTGTGGAAGATCAATCTAAGATCCCAGCTGTGCTGCAGTGGTCACGAGCAGCAGTGGGTGGAGATGACTGACCTGGAAGCAGAAAAGGAGCACTTCTGCGTATCCCCTTGTTGTATGGGCATGTGGGAGGTTGTGGGGTTTTTGCTTCCTTGGTAGTCAATACAGCTACACCAGAAGTAAAAAATCCAGTCGGTAGAAAGGCACACATTTCATATATTTATTTTGATCTCTAGATATGTATATGTGCATATATACAGGCAAAAAAAAGGGAATGGTGTGCGTTTATGTAACTACAGTGGATAAATGTGTGCATGCAGCTGCACAGGCATGTCAAGTAGGTGATATGCAGTGAAGCAACATTATGTGGCTTTTAACTACCTGTAGTTGAAGTAATGCAGTCTATCTGTGAGCTGAAGCTTCAGTAACCCAAATTCAACCTGAAAAGTTTCAAATCCCTGTGGATAGCCAAGACTGCTAGGTTACATAACAAGTTCTGAAATTTTACCCTCATCTTTTCTTTTGTATATCTAATATGCAATTTGGGCAGCTGCAAAATGGTGTTTGTATCCACTAAGCAGTTCTGATCAAGGGCGTGGGCAGGCAGGAAGAAGGCCCAATCTCTCCCCCAATCTCATGATTTGGGGAGGAAGGGAAGGCTGGCATTGTGGTGCCCCATCGCCCTCACCTCCACTTCTTATACCATGCCCACAGCCTATGGAAATAGAGGTTTCAGTTACATTCTCCTCCGGAGAATGGGGAAGCTGGGGAGAGGATTTGGACTTGCTTCACCCTGGAGTACCCTCACTCCCTTGCTCTAGGACAAGTTACAGCTAACTTCTCCTGTTGAGTTGGCTCTGTTTTGCAGGAGCAAACACATCATGGAGAGGTGACTAAAACTCAGCATAGCCTTTCTCTTGCCCCATCAGATTAGGGAGGCTTGATCTTTATCTTGGCAGATGTTCAGAAGCTTTATTCAGAGCTCGAGGGCTTCAGTACTAAAGTCAGGGAAAGTCTTCCTTGCCTCTGTATCTTTTAGCTTGCAGTTTCATACTGACCTTTCAGTGGTAGTTCAGTCTTTCCTTGTTGAAGCATAAATGAATTATTTACGATTCTCTACATCTACAGGCCTACACTGATTTGGGGCTACTTTTACACATCAGGCATGCTGGCAGGAGATGATGCAGTGCAAAGAAAACCTCAATACACTAATTTTCTTCAGATTTTCCAGCAGCGCTCTGCCTGGTTGCTGGGTTTGTGTACAACAGCTGTGTTACATAAACGTGCTAAATACAAGGGACTTCAGAAGTATTGGGGAACATGGGAGACAGGAGGAACAAGGTTTGCAGGGGTGGGGGAATCTGTAAATACTGCTGGAGCCATTTCTGTTAATAGTCTGGAAAGGAATCTTGTCTCATTTAAAATATTCAGGCTAAAAGAGGTAGTTGCCAAAAAAGGGAGAAAATAGGAAAATGTGATTTTTTTTGGTGATGGCAAAGAAAAGCTTGTTGCTTGCATGTGTGTTTCTGCTCTCTTTGGAGTAAATGTGCTTTTATGTGAGATTTAGGGAAGTGTGGTTTCATTTAACTTCTTTTGTATTAACTGAATTATGTACCAATTCATTTATTTTAATGCTCGTTTATATTTAACAGATGAACCCTCTTGCGCTCTGTCTTCCTTGCTGTATGTGTACTGAGAGTCAGTTGTGACATAAGCTGTTTTCCAGCCTGGCTGCAAAACAGGTATTTATTGATACTGATGATTTCTTTGTCCTTAACGAAAGCTCAGCAAAGGTCACTCTGACTTTGTCAACTGTTTTTCACAGTCTCCCCTAAGCAGCATGGATGCTTTCAGAAGATATCAGGCTGTTCCTTGTGTTGTTTCTTTCCTTCCTCAGTGAGACCTCCTTACTGTGTTACTTTTGTATCTCCTTCAATTTGTGTGAGCAGTGGAAATACTGAGCGTTCAGAAACTTCTTGTACCAAGTAACAGGTGTTGACTTGTTCTTCTTGCCTGTCAGAAATTTCTGAGTACAGATGCCCTGAGTCTAAGGACAAGGTTCAACTCCTGTTCTGTGTAATTTCTCAATATTACTGAATAACAATAATCAATCCATGGTGGTTTTTATCATTCATGCTTGGTGTAGACTATATATAAAGGTCATCATAGGTTCGGATTTCCACATTACAAGAACTGCGGTGTCATTCAGCCTTTCCTCCCTTCTTAAGAAAACCAGGCTCCACAATGTGTTACTTCATACAGTATCTTATAAGGATGTGACTGTGCAGGGTCTGGACTGGCTCTGAGTTGACACAGCCTTAACTTCCACTGGCAGAAAGGAGTTAGAAGCTTGAATGAAATGGTGCAGTTATCATCCATGTGTTTGACTGACCTCATGCAGGATGGTTTGCAGTCATTTAGTCCAAAATTTCTAGATAATGTCTTTATTCCTCCCTTTACTCTCATTCACTCCTCTCTTCTTCCTGCACCCAAGATGGTGTTGAGGAAGGGATTCCACTTTGCATGTCTGTGAAGTCACAACTTTCACACTTCTAGGCTAGAGCTAATGCTGTGAGCTGTCTTAGAAAATCATTGTGAAATTTCAATTGCAAGTCATTTGTCCCATGTGAAATGAGTTGAGCTGTTCCAGCAGTAACCTGGATTTCAGATCTGCGTATGCATCTTAAGGCAGCTTAGCTGTTTCTTAATTTTAAGTGTATGAATGGTCTTACTAAAAAAAAGGCAGTGTAGTTTGATAACAGTCATCTTTAGTAACCCTAAATGGGACTGGATCCAGTAGATTGCTGGAGGCATCTTTCGGCTCTGCTAGGTTGCGCTTGGTACCAAGACTGAGCCTTCTAAGTTTATAGCTGAGCTGCTTTAGTGAATTTTTGGGTTTGTGCCTGCCACTTTGATGCCTGCTACATGTGTTCCAGTTTGGTGCCACCGTCTTCAGTGTCCTGCATTACAGTGCTTGAATGCTAAGGCAAGATGGGCTTCATCTGCTCATTGTTAGGAGCTGAACGAGAAATTTTGCGTTTGTTACTTCCAAGTTGGAGCCCACTTGCTGTATTGTGGCATCACAGTTGGGATAAAAAAATGTTGGTTCTGAAGGTACTTCTTAACTGCTAAGTAGGGCTAGGATTAAGTGCAGGGTATACATGGTGAAGAGTGGTGGGGGAAATGTCATGGTGTCTACCTGGAAGGAATCCTACAATGCATCTTCTGGGACACCAGAGTAGAAGTGTCCTAAGGGTTAAACTGGTTGAATGTGGTTTTTGACAGACTGACTGAGGAGGTTGGTTTTAGATGTTGAAATCACTAGAGGAGAGGAATTTCCAGAGGGACTGAAATAATGTGTTTGTATGTTTGGTTTCAAGGATTAAGCAAAATTAAAACATTTATTTATATCATTTTTCCTTTACTGTTGCTTTTTAGAATATATTCTACAACAGTTAGTAAAAATGTAAGCAAAAAGTTACTTCTTCTGTAATTCTGAAAATTGAATGTGAATTTTGTGGTAATGTATACTGGATTCCCTTTCTCCTAGGACTGTTTGTATGTAGTCAAGCTTATTGTGCATGTGAATAGAATTTATACATTTTATGCTGTTTGCAAATAACTTATTTTCTTCTCACAGGTGTAGATAAAACCAGGCAGGGTGTTACATGGTGCTATATAGCAAAAGCAGTAGTCATGTTTGTGTTAGCCTATAAACAGCAGGATCCTGTGATACTTGGAATAATGAAAACACATTTTATAAAAACAGATGTGGAGGAAAATCTAGCTGGTTTGGAATTGTACTGGCTTCTGTGAAAAGCTGCTCTTGTTTTCCGGACACCAGAGGAATTGATAGGGATTAAAGGAAACTACTTCTGCATTATTTTCCCATGATGTTATTGCTGAAGAGATTATTTGCTGTTACTGTGTGCTGTTAAAGAATAATAGTTTGAGTGCCTCACCTTTATAAGGTTAGATGTGAAGTGTGTTCGCTCTCTTGTCTTTGTCTTTCATTGTAATGTCGTGGTTTGGTGTTTCTATTCTTGTAAGAAGCAGCAATCATTTGACTTCAACCACAGATTTGCTGGTTGTTTTGGGGAGGGGGTACAGAGGAAAGGAACAATATGGCATAAAGTCTTACATTGCCACATCACTGTGTTGCAAAATTCATAAAGCAACTTTTAATTGTCTGTTCCTGCAATGGTATCAGATGATTAGGAACTTCAAGTTACCTAAAATCCTGATACCTCTGAGTAGTGTTTGTGTGGATCCCTGTGGGATCAAAAGTGTTAGGCTGCTGCAGTCTCTTAGGTGATGTTAAGTCATGATGATTGGTTTTGTATTGAGGGGTTTGTTGGTTTTTTTTCAAAAATAAAATAAGAAAAGGTTTCTTTATGGCTTTTAGTAAGTTTGCTGCCACAGCTTTTGAATCTTACGCATTTAGTGTGCATCTTAGTGTTGTAATGTGTCCCTGTCACAGTTCAGCCCAGACCTGTCAAATTTCAGCAGCTAAAACTGTGCAGTTGGGCTCTCATTTCCCTGCCCTCTACCTCCAGGGAAAGGAAAATGAAAGGAAAACAACTTGTGGGCTGGAAACTAAAACTACAGTTGTAATGAAATTATAATAATAATGATTAGTAACAAGATATATGCAGCTATATGAGATCGTGCCCCCAGCCCACTTCCTCTATGACTGTAGATGCTGTAGAGCAGACACAGGGAAAGATTCTACAGCTAGGAGGGAGCTGGGCTCAGGAACTGGATTCAGGAATGCATGGATCCAGGATCGGGAGCAATTAGACAAGGTCCTCATTGGACATTGGCCATCGCATCTCTCATTTTATACTGACTGATGCTTATGGGGTGGAACACCCTGTTGATCAGTTTGGGGTCACCTGTCCTGTCTGCTCCTCACTTCCGGTTGCGGCCTTACTTCACCAGCTCAAAGGTGGCCTTGGTTACTATAGGGATAAGTATAGTCATTGGTCCAGTGCTATCACTTCTAGCAAAGAGCACTGTCTGAAAAACATGCAGTTTGCTTTCAGAAAAAGGAATTACTTAGGTGAAGCTAAGTTAGAGTCACAAAACTGACTCTAATTTAACTCAAACCACAACAGTCCCATAAAACATTAAATTCTACAGAATAACAAATGACCTAGTACTAATGGAAGAAATATGCCAGTCCCCAGTGCACACAGGGAAACTTTAAAATGTCTTACAGTGGCTGCACCTCTGCTTTTCCTTCATGAGCTTATGAGGTTAGCCTCATTTCCAACACTTTGTTTTCTCATTGATGTGTTAATTGTTACTGACCTTAGATAGTTACTGGGCTTTAAGGACTTGTACTGTTTTGTTCATACATGTGGCTTCAATTAGTGTAACAGAGATGATTATGAGCCCTTGCTGTATTCCACCTCTGATTGTCCCTGGACAATTAGCTTAACCCCCATTTTTAAGTAAGTCTTCGTTTGGAAGCTGAGGAGGTTCTCATGTTTGCTTGGTGATCCTTTGGAGTGAAGTTACTCTTCACTAATGAGGCAGGATGACTTAAAACATTATTATTTCATTTTATTGGAGAGTGACAATTTATATCTAGGCAGTAAACAAAATAGGAGTTGTGCTTAAATAAATGACCATACCTCTCTTCCAAATGAGCTGGGATCTCCTTTTTGACAGAAACAGGCTTACTTCAGTTACTGTAGAAAATACTGAACTATGTATTATGTGGCTATGTTCTTTATTTTCAGGCGGGTATACAGGATGGTAGCAGTCTGGGATGGGACAAATCAGTGCCACTGTGTTGGCATGTGTGTCTAACTTCTTAATAGCATTCTTATTTTCTAACAGGCGAGGCTTGTTAGTTACATTTAGGGACATTACCCAGGGTTATAGGGTTGTGTGTAATGTTTTTAGTGCCATGGCCCTGTTGAAGTCTGGAGGAAGCCTTGTTAACTCTTTAAGTTGTCTTGCAAAATGGCAAGGGCTGAGGCTGAACAATCATGGTACCCAAAGTGCATCCTTCTCTGTTCACGTGTGTAGCTCTCATTAGTGCAGATAGTCTTTAGATAGGGTTGTGGCTACTTTTACAAACCCTTTAACAGCACACTTTGGAAATTGAGGTTCTCCTGTTTGTGTAATTTTGAGTTCCCCGATTTCTTCGAAGGGTAGTATCTCGTGACTTAAATGCTTGAGCAGTCTGCTATCACTACTTAGGAATTTGGGAATACCACATTCTACATGGGGGAAAAC
Source organism: Piaya cayana (assembly GCA_013389865.1). Taxonomy (NCBI): domain Eukaryota; kingdom Metazoa; phylum Chordata; class Aves; order Cuculiformes; family Coccyzidae; genus Piaya; species Piaya cayana. Next base: position 43,527 of record WAAB01022666.1, read on the forward strand.
AGCTGTTACATTTCATAGACTGAGGGAGTATGGGCCTGTGACATAATCCTCCCTAATTAAATTGCTTGGCACTGGGAGAGAAAGATGCCCTTCATTTTTTTGAGTTTCAGCCTACTGCAAAAACAAGGTGTAGTTAATCCTGCTGTAAAAAGGCAGATGTTAATCCTCACTAGTGGCACTGAAGTCACCCAGAGGCTTCTCTGGGGTTCTCAGTCTGGATGAGTACATGTCAGACCTCTGCCCCTTATTCTTCTGCCACAGCACTGTTTATTAATCAATGGCAGTTTAAAGGATTTTGATCAAAGCACAAGACACGGCACATTTTGCTTCCTTAAAACCACATGGATTTAAATTCGTAGGCAGCTACGTACTCCCTTGAGTTCCTGATTTTAGACAACTTTTTCTGTTATTCTTTCGAAATGATAGATTTTTTTAATTAATGTATTTGCTACCCTAACTATATAATAAGATGGTGTTTTGTGCTTGCCTTTTTCCCCAGAAGTGGTGCAGTGCAACTCTTCTTAAGCTGATGTTAATCATGTTTAGTTTTGGTGTGGGTGAGTAAAAGAAAATGTGGGAGCTGTAGGCACGCATCCCTCCAGTGAAGCTGTTTACATTCTGTAGTTGGGGATACTTTTTTTTTATTTGCTATTGTACTGTGCAGGGGTTTTTTTTTGCCTGTTCTAATTTGCCATGACGTGGTCAGTGCTGTTTCCTTCCGGCTGCTTGTGAGCCTGTGGTAGAGATAAGGATACGTTTACAGTGCAGTTTTAACAAGAAGCTGAAGATCTTGCTTTGTGTAGGAATTCAGGGACTCTCTTGATTGTACTAAGAATTTATTTACTGGTTTCATGAGTTTGATGTTCTGGCGATCAAGTTCTAGAGCATTTTACTTGCGAACTAACAACTTGGCTAAATTTGATCTGTGTGTGATGACAAAAGCTGATATACATGAGAGAGCCTACAGCGGAGTAGGTCAGTCTGGGTTTCGTGTTTTTACTTTTATACCTTTAAGCTGAGAGTAACTAATGAATATGAAAATTGTGTGTATGAATGGATTTTCGTTTTGTTAACTTTCGTAACTTAATATCATGGTTCTAATATGAAGTGCTTAGAAACTGGTGTTACTTCCTTAAACAGCTTTATTTTTAAGGGTATGGAAATCTGCATGTATTAATCAGTAGAAGTAGTACTTCTGAAGGTACAAAGGTGTCTGACTTCCTTGGAGAAAGAGAGAACATTTATAGTTTGGAGCGGGCTTTACTGTGACTATTTCACATAGCTAAAGCAGTCATTTCTTAATTATACCTTTTTTTCCCTCCACAGTGATCAAGGCTATCAAAGTGCGAAGAACAACTCAGGAAAGAATTTCCCTTGGTTTATTTCCCTTTGAGAAGAGAAGAACCTGAGAGCACTGATGATCTAAGAGATACAAGCCCTGATACTTGATTAATTTTGTGATCCTGCCTTTCTGCCCAGCTGGAGCTCTGTGACGTTCTCCTTTTTCACATTCAAGAACATTTTTCTTCATATGTGGAGCTGAGACCTGGGAATGCGTTATTATGGCAGCAGTTGTACAGCAGAATGAGCTTGTGTTTGAATTTGCCAGCAACGTCATGGAGGATGAGCAGCAGGTATGGGACAATGTAAGAAACCATATTTGTGCAAACTGGTGCTAGGAATGTTATGAAAACATGAGGGAAAAATGTGGTGTAAAACACAAAAAAAGCAAACATTGAGGTCATTATTGTTGCAGCAGATCTATGTGCTGTTTCAAAAGCTTCCTGTTGCTTCCTGTAAATTGCATGAGCAGAGCAAAAACTGTTTGAAATGTTACAACTTCTTCAGTATTTAGAGACATCCTCTCTGAAAATATTTTTCCTCTGTCGCTGATTTGTGCCAGTAGAATCCATCTATTTGTGGCACAGAATTCCCCAAATTCTTTTATTTGACAGTGATTTTAACTTTCCTAGTGTGCTAGGATAAAATTCTGAAGATTAATGTTCGCACTGCAGGTGACTAGAAGGAGCAGCGGGAATCTGCTCACTGCTTTTTTTCAGATTGATTTCTAAATTGTGTTAGTAAGCTTTGAAGTAATTTAAGTTGGTTTCTTTCACACTGTAGAGAAGATGTGTCTTTCTGTCTGAGGAGTCTCTCAGTCAGGTGTTGATTATCTAAACCCCATCCTGTGAGTCCTGAGGTTTCAGTGAAGATCTATTGTAAAAATCAGGCAGCTCTTCTGTAGGTGGTGGTTAGTAATAGAGATTTTCATATATTAACAAGAAATTAGGTGCTTGGGTACTGTGGAGAGACAGTTCTTAAGAGCCTGGGAAGTGCCATGACAAACTGTTCCTCTTTTTGTGAATGTGAAAAGCATTTATTCTGTCACTTTCCAAAATACTTCTGACTCTGTAATCTTGCCTCTGGGTTTTCTGTATAGCCTCATATCTGCCTGGGTAAGTGGCCTGTTTCCGCTGTCAGTGTCATGCGATCATTTCAATGAAGTGAGTGTTCTCTCTCTGAAGTGCTAACTCAGTTTTGGGTGGAACTAGTAATGTAACTTCCTTCCCTGTATTTTTCCAGAGCTTGTGGTAGCCTGGGGACTTAGATATGGGAATTGCACAAATGTAGTGGAACACAAACCTTATTTATTACCTCTGTTTATTGCTCATTGCTGGTTTTACCTTACAAGACAGCAGGAGAGGGGAGTTAATATGGCGTGAGCTACTTCAGTGTGGCTTCTGGAAGGGGTAATGTAAGCGAACATGGCTTTATTCAGTTTTATTCAGTGTTCTGGCTCTTGCTATTTCCTCAGATGCTCACTTGGAGAACTTTAAAAATATTAAAGAGCACTCAACAAGGCAGTAAAACTTAGATAAACGGAGTTTTCACCACTCCCAGAACAAAGTCAACCATGGCATTTGTCTCATAACCCAAATAAATCCTACACCAGATGGAGCCTGAAGAAAGATGATGTCTCTTAGCATGCCCTGTTAGTGATGAAATCAAAGATGCGAAAGGCCAGGGAGAGAGTGCATAGCAGAAGGTCTGTCACTGCAACCAGCTGGGTACAAGCTCCTCTTAAATCATTGGGTTACCTTAGTTCAGATATCAAAGATGCAGGTAGCCAGTTGTACGGAGGTAGATCTTAAATACGCATAGAAAAGGAGTCCTACAGAGAGAAAGATCTGGGAAGCTGGGGCAGGATTTACCTTGAACAAGGATTTGTACTGTAACATTAATCCAGAGAGGGTGATTATATGTGTGTACCTGATTGATCTGCTTCTTACAACATAGGTGCTATCACTATTGCTGCTTCCGAAGTTTTTCAGTTCTGGACAGATAGGTTGTATTTAGGGGTAGATAACATGATTTGTATACTGTGCAAAAAATGTAGCTCTGGAAGTGTGCTGTGTTGGTCAAAGGCAATTTTGAGCTTCATGAGTATATAGAAAGTGATGTCCTTATACACTGGCCTTTGGAGAATTATTTTTGCCATGCCCCCAAAAGCTGCACTGGAAGAACTTTGGTACTTTTCTTGGCAAAGCTTTGCCTGGAGTCCTGTTGTGCCAAGAGCTGTCAGGACATGGAGCAGCTCTGGGGAGAGGTTCGGGGTCTAGTTGGCAGCTACGCTCAGTGTTTCAGGGAAGTCGTAATTCATGGCTATTTTTTAAGTATTTTTTTAAAGTCTTAGATAAACAACCATAAATTTTGAACAGTCTCTTTGTAGATGTAAGCATTCAGCCAATGGCAGACACCAGTGGGAGGGACTAGATCACATGGCCCTGTGTGAACCGGAAGGGCTCTCTCTTATCAGCTTTACCCTACTCAGTTTAAAAATAGGATTTTTTTTAGGTTCTTTTTTCTTGGAGGGTTCATTTACCTCATTGTGCTTGCACGGTGAGGAGGCAATGGGATGAAAATACCCTTATAATGTTGAGAAGAGAACAAGTGGCTTGCACTAATGCTACTGGTAACCTGTTTGGCAACTGTGTGTCAAAGGTCCTGGTTAAAGAGAGGTTTTGCTTTTTTTTTGAGCGGGAGACTCCACACATTCTACTGGGTAGGAGCTCCTACAGGCTTTGGCTGAGTCAGTGCCACTTCTTCATGTCTTCAGCTTCTTCCCTTGATATCTATTCATTTAGCCCTTTGTTAACTTAGAGTTAATGTGATGTTTCATTAGGGCATTCTTGATTTAAAAAGCTGAGTAAAAGCACATAGAGGCCTGATCCATACTAGGAGGTTTAAAATGGTGCCTGGGGCACACTACTGAATCATTGTAACAATTAAACTACTAGCAGAGTGTCCTAAACTACTGCTCTGTGTCAACAGAGCTCTCTCAAGTCTCTCTGCCCTGAGTGGTAACATGTGCCTGAGGACAACTTCTGCATCTCTGAGGTGTGTTCCTCTCTTCCCTCCTTCTCAAGAGGAGGAGTTCAAGCCCATAAGTTGGGATGTGTCTTCTGTGCTGTCTTCTCCTGCCTTGGTTGGCTTTTCCGTGTTCCATGGTGTTGCTGTGGGCTTTCTGAAACACTGATTTACCTGATCAAAGCCACAGGCTACAGTTTTTGGCTGTTTCCAGCTCTTGCAGAAAGTCATGTCCCCCACCCTTATCCAGTCTTATCCATTTGCAGTTGTATTAAGACTTTAATGAAATGATCAAGATCCATAATGAGGTTATCACCTCAGGAAAGCAAGTGGCTTTTATTTATCTACTTTCAGCATCAACATGTGAACCCTTGTAATTTCTCAGATGCCAGCTGTGGGAATGGCTTTAAAGTCAAGAGGCTGCCTCTGCTGTTGGCATAGGAACCTTCAACAGGGGAAAAAACAAAGTCCGTTTTCTGGTCATTGAGTGTCACTTCACCTAGTTTTGCTTAGGTTTTTTTTTTTTTAAAACCCAAACTGATGGCCAACTGTATTGCAGGTCTGAATTCTGTTGCTGAATTGCCCTGGTTTTTCTCTGATTTTTTTTTTTTCTGGTGGGTTTTTTTTTTCTTTTTCCTTCATGTAACTTTTCCCTGCTCCTGTCTAGTGCAGGCCTTTTTTCCCACCCATCACTTCCACAACATTTATCTAGTCAACATATTCCTGGAACAGGTTTTCTCCTTAGATGACTGGTAGTATGAGAAGACAGTACCTCCTGAGCTAAAGAAATCTCCCTCCTTGTTTTCCATTTCCACAACCGGGGTGGTGTTTTGATCTTCTGTCAGTTTGTGACAGCTAATGAGAAAATTCTCAGAGAAGAACAGAAACTACTTGTCAGTATGTCAAACATGGGAAAAGAATTTGAGCGCAGAAAGGAAGATGCTGCATGTGGCCCCCGGAGGAGGGTGGGGTTCAGTTTTCATTGAGTGATTGAGCATGACTGATGCTTTCAGGGACCTTTCATGGACTTCAGCATCAATCTAAAGCTTTGCACTCCTCTGAGCTGTTGAAGGTTGGTCTCCAGGGCTGGTTTGTAGATAAACTGAGGAATTTGGTGTCTAAGACTTGGGAAAATTTGAACAGTAGTTCAACTAGTTTGTGTCCAGCAGACGTGGGAGACTCATTGAAGATAAGAAATCTTGACATTTGGCAGTGGTAGGGTGTCATGTTTTAAATGTATTTTGCATGAGAAAGATGAAGCAGAAGTAGGCAAAAGGAAAAAAAATACATAAAATGTGTATTTGTGTATTGATTTCTTGAAAATAATTGGTGACACTTAAATTAGGGGCTTTTTTTTCAATTTGGGTTTACTTTGCACTCTGCCTTTTTGTTAGTGCACGTAGAACCACCTTTGTATTAGAAATAAATTATTTTGTGATCTTGCTGTTAGAGACATAATTTGTCTTAATTAAATCACTACCTTTTGGTCCTTAATTTAATGTTTTCCCTGTGGGTAATTGTCATTACATACTAGCATCAAAAGCAGCTGTAGTAAACATGGATTCTTCTGCAGTTCTAGATGTGTATGAAGTTATTCCTAGGGCAGCAGAGCTTAGCTCTCATTTGGGATTCAGGCACTTTCAGTGAAATCAAGAACATTGTAGAAGCACTGAGATGAGATTTTACCTCTCAGCAGTGACACATCATCGCACAAGAAGTAGCTTTTAAAACTGAATGCGATGCTTGGTACGGTTACTATGACCAATTGCAGATGTTGTGTGAAAAAGTGATGATGGTTTCTGCTAAAATGCATTTCAAGTTAGTTTTGTTTGCAATTGCATGAATGCTTTTCTGTCCAAAAGCATGTTATATATTTGTTCCAGCCTTTCAATTTCACAGCGGTAGCAGGAAGGAGAATCCATATCCTGTACCTCTGTAAGGTGTGGGGTGTGGAAGCAGGTGTAACAATGATTTTCAGATAAAAGACCACAAGGAGTGATATTTAGCAACTCTTCTAGTTCAAACTGTTATTAGTTTGATGAAAACTGCATTTAAAGTGTTTTGCCATGAGTGAATGCTATTCTGTTTGTCCTTTGTCTTTTGGAAGCATATTGTTTCAGCAAGCTCCTTAGATGGTCTGGTACTGAGTTCAAGTGACAAGGTATTCCCCTGCTGTGGGTTTCTCTGCCTGTAGACAGACACAGTGACTTTGTTGGTGTGTGTACGCATGGTGGTTGTTTCTAGAAATGGTCAAATTACAGTTTAAGCTTGCAGAGCAGATCCAATCTCATCGTATGGACCAAACCAACTGCTGCCAAAATGCTTGTAACAGCACTATTTGGTACCATGGGAAACATTTTGGTCAGCAGTAACGTGTGTTTCAGTAACACACAGATGCTTAGGCTTCTTTATGTAGGTCTCACAGCAGAGTGACAAGCAGGGTGTAATATAAAAAGGATTTTGAAAAACTGAGCTGAAAATGTGACAATCAGTTGGTTTCATGTTTTGTTCTGAAACAGTTTTTTGTGACTTGTCCCCACTGAAGAGTAACAGCAGTGCCAGAGGTGGTTTTGCTTCTTGGAGGCCAAGCCGGTGTTGTGAATATCTGTCATTAGAGAAGGAAAGTGCTGAGCCAGAATAATTTTTTTTATTCAGAAGGAGATAATGTGAGGCTTATGCTACACGCAGACAACTCAGTATGTTGCTGTAGATCTTGCAGCTATCGAGCTGGTGGAACAGCAGAAGCAGGGAGGAAGGAGCATCTCTCTTCAAAGATACGGAAGAGAGGCAGCTGGCCATTTGCTGATGAGCTTGTAGGAGATGGACACCTACAGCAGAAATTTACACCCCAATACCTTCAGCCTTTTATAGTCAACAGAGAGCCATAGATATTTTTAGGGCATGATTCATCCCTAGCACAGGAGCCTAAAACTGGGCATGGAAACTGTACCCTAGAAATATCCGTTTCTCTTTGTTGGCTCTGGAGGAAACCAGGAGTTCTTAGCTCACATCCAGGTGCCTGCACCACAGCTGTCTGAAGTCAGGTGAGATGGACTTCACGCTTAGTATCTGTGAACTAGAGCAGGATGAGAAGTCTGAAATCTTGTGTGCATCTTCCCTAACCAATATCCATAGTTTTTACCTGCTCAGTAGAATGCTGAATGGGTACTTGTAAAGCACATACTCTTCTTGCTTGCAGGTGGCAGAAGACCGAATGGAGTGTTGCGTGCAATCGTTTTTTTATTTTTATTTTTCAATGTAGTTGCATATGTGGGTATACAAGATGTGTAACTCTCATTCCAAAAATTATTTAATATCTTTCAATACGTGACATATTATTATCTTTATAATATGTGTCATATTGTTCAAAGTGGGGTACTTAAGGTATTTTTAGAGGATGAATTTTATCTCAGTAATGAGGCTGCAGTGGACTATCTGCCTTCTATATTATGGAGTGTATTGTTGAAAATAAAACCTTTTTAATGTATATAATATTTTCTTTTTTTTCCTCTCTTTACATTACTTTATCTTTTTCATTGATTTGGCTTTCGTTTAATCAAATCTATTTGCTTATTCTTGCCTGAAGCAAATAGGATCAGGGATGTTGGAGTCACTACACAAACAGGATGCATGAAGTGAACACGTATTTTTCAGAGGAACGGGGGGACCTCTTGGCTACCAGTCATTCCTGGTTTCTCAGTCCCTGTAAGATGCAGCTTTGAACAGAGGTGACCACAAAGGTGTGGGGTAGAAGCTGTCTCGTTTCTTGGCTCTATACATACCCATCATCTAACGACACTGATCACGCTAGAGGACTTTAACTAATTTGCTCTTCGTTCATTTTTATTGATCTACCATGTTATTCTATTTTGAAGCTTATGTTTGGTAGAGCAGGGAGATTATTTGTTGGGGGTTTCTTTTTGCTTTTGGTTTTGTTGGTGTGGGGTTTTTTTAACAGACTTTCTTTGACAGAAGCCAATAAAAATACTAGTTTCGCTTCTTAATTCTTCCTTTTTTTCTGACTGCCCTTTGCCACAGTTGTTGTCAAGAGATGTTTTACAAAAGACAAAGCAATTTCAAGTAGTCAGTACTGCCTTTTAAAAGTTCTAATTGCACTTTCTACTTCCAGTACTTCCACACTCTTCCGTAGGAGAGGCTTACTCCCATGGCTGTTGTCTGTGTCGAGGCAATAGCTCTGATACCAGTGGCCATTGGTGGTGGTGTGTATAGTGGCACCTGTGTGGGACATGAGCAGTCCCTAACTAAGCTCATAATCTCATGGTTGGTTTTTTTCTTGTATGATTAATAAAAGAAAATCCTTGATCTGTGTGTATTTGTGTTCTTCTTAAGAGGCTGCATCCACATGTACAAACACTGATTTTCTCAGAAACATGCTTTAGCAACTTTCTGGTTTCTTTTCCTTTTTTCGAAGCTTGCCACATTTACAGAATCACAGAATCACCGGGTTGGAAGAGACCCACTGGATCATCGAGTCCAACCACTCCCACAAAACACTAAACCATGTCCCTCAGGACCTCGTCCACCCGTGCCTTAAACACCTCCAGGGAAGGCGAATCAACCACCTCCCTGGGCAGCATATTCCAGTGCCTAGTGACCCTTTCCGTAAAAAACTTNGCCAAGTACAGAGGGAGAATAACAATGGAATTTATTTTTATAGTGAGAGAACCATGTAGTTACGCTGGACTTTATTTGAGCTGCCTCTGCTATCATCTTTTACTTTCTTCCTGCAATTGACATTTTTAAAGATTCACTTTGGAAAATGCTGTGTCTGTAGTAAATGGTCTGAAAACCTCTTCCTGTTCGATGGTTACCTTTTCAGAGAGGGTGCATCTTGTTATTATTACTGGTCAACTTGATTTCTGTTTTCCCAGCTGCCTCTTTTCTTCTGTATCTGATGCCGAATAGCTGTCGAGAACAAAGGATGATGTCTGAGAGCAGGCTTAGGAAGTAAAGCAGGGGGAAAGTAACGCCAAATGACTAAAGCCATACAAATTAGAGAGGGAAAGTGTTAGAGCACTTATATCAAGCACTCCCTGTTACAGCCCTTGCTCTTGTAGCGAACGTTCCCTAAAACACTGATCTTCTGCTGGTGTCTTGTGGGAGACGTGGTACCTGTGAGAGCTTCATCCAGTCCTGACAGTCACTAGACTTCTCCAACCCCCAGCTTGATGGAAAGGGCAAAAGATTAAGGTGCTTGCAGCAAGTTGCTTGCCCGGTATTATTGCCAGCAAAATTGTGCAACTCCTCTGTATTGTTAGCTTTAGGCTGCGAAATAGTGTTGTGGGAGTCTGGTATTCCATAATGCATTAAAGTCAATATATGAGGTACTATGGTGATATTCAACCTCTGGCCCATGGTGCAGCACTGCTGGTTCTTGGTTTTATGTGCTAAAATCATCATGTTCTTCGGTATTCACTCCTGAGGGTTTTAATATTAAAGCTATGTGGTATAGGTCTCGAAGTGTTAATCAGTAAGCGGTTAGATTGGATCTAGTCTTAAGTACTGTTATTTTAACTTCCTTTTTTCCACCCACAGCTTGGTGATCCATCTATTTTCCCTGCTGTCATCGTGGAGCATGTTCCTAGCGCAGATCTCCTGCATAACTACTCTGGTTTAACCTGTGTGGATGAACCCAGTGACATGATCACTGAGAACTCTCTGGATGTCGCAGAAGAGCAAATCATAGAAGATGATGATATCACCCTCACAGGTTGGCAATAAAAACATTTTTGTTCCATGTTTTTGCACCAAGATGGCTGTGGCTAGTGGTGGAAAAAGCTTAATGATAAGAAACAACAGGAAACAAGATTATAATAGTATTGAATGCTGTTAATTCCATACAAGACAGAGAAAATGGCTTTAATACAATTAGCAGGTGGCTTGCAATCCCAGCTGTACAGCTGATGGTGGTGAAGAGTTTCATCCATCAACAGAGATTAAGACAGAGTCCTGCTCAGAGTGCCAACAGACTTTTCTTTGCTCTTCTTAGGATTTATTTGATCTTACATAGTGGTTGTATGTTTCTAAGTAAATGTGCACAGCAAAGAGGAGGAATATGCAGTCTGAGTAGTTGTACTGCTTTTAGCTTCCTGAGGGTTTAGTTAGCCACAGATGGCGCATATTAGTGTGACTTACTGGTATAAGCATGCTCAGCATTGTATTCATTTTCTATCTGATAATGATTAGTGCCCAAAATACAGATGTTCTGTTAGAAAACATAGCTCCAAAGAAAAAAACAGTTCTCAAGAGGAAAGCTGTAAGGTATGTCACATTTGTTAAAATGAACCCCTCATTGAATGTGTGTATTTGAAAGATTTTTGTGCAATAGGTCTGAAAGGTGGGACAGATACTTCACAGAGTGAGGACCTGTTTCTATGTCTTCTTTCAGCCATTAGGCTCCACACCTGGAAGTCTCCAGGGCTGGAGACAGCTTGCTGTTTTCAGTCATGCTTGTGTCATTGTTTCCAAAGGCATACTCTGATACAATCTGTTATTACCAAAACAAAAACTTAACCAAACTTGACATGAGGAACAGTTCACAGAGTATTTTGATGTGAGTTTAACTGATAAAAATGGCTCCTTTTTTTTGCCTTAGTAGTGGATTATCTGTGAACAGACTGTGACTGTACAAGTAAGTTCTCTGATTATTCGGGAAGGTTTTACATACTTAAACATTATTTCAAGTTGAAACCTCTTGCCAACTATGCACTTGCTATTCATGTTAATTATTCACACTGCAACTGGCATTTCCTCTGTGTTACTTAAGCACCACTTAATGCGACTGTGCACATTTCTCATAGCGGGTTGTCTTCATGAATCCATGTTCACTGTAATAAATTGTGTGTGCGTTTTTACTTGCATGAGTAATTGTGAAGCTCCCCTTTTGTGAATGCTCTTGTTAATGCTGGGGGTTTTTTTTGCTCCTGGTCACATGAGAGGGGTTTGCAAATCGCTGCCAGTGACTGAAAATATGTAATCCTTGTAACCAATGGTGTCCAAGGGATTCTGGAATACTTTGGAGGTAGACAAGTGCGGTATTGTTCCCATCATCCATTGTAGTTCAAGCAATCTGGTTTTCTTTAAAGACAAAGTCCTTAGAAAATCAGAGCTGCCACTTTGCAGAGATTATTGTTGTGATGGAAACATTAACTAATTATCTGCTTCACACCCTCCATACTGCTAGCTGCTGTGCATACTGTGGATTTTTTTGTGAAGAAAAGTACCTGCTTTTCCAGTGCTGGATGAGTCCAGGCTGGGCAGGGACCAGCACCACTGCTGAAAGCTCCTGCTGAGGATGCAGCACTGGTAGCTCAGTGCCTGGTTTCTGGCAGGGAACTGTCCTGCCTGGCTCAAGTGGGTTAGAATTCACAGGCCCCAGCTGGGGAAGGAGGACCTGTCACCTCCCTCCCTGCTGCAGGCAAGCATGGACTTTGGCGACAGCTGCCCACTCGGAACTGCAAGACTCTCCAGGAAGCATCCTGGTTCAAGCACGGCTTGAGTCGTTGTAACTGAATCTTCCCACCTGATCGATTTTATTCCACATTAAAATATTTGTAAGACTGAAGTTCACAGCAAAAGAAAACCGAAACCAACGTTGTTTGTGACTAAACTCTACAGAGAAGAGGTGGCTGGTCAATATGCTGAATGCAGCTTTTTTCAAGTTACCAGTTTTTCAGTACTGTTTTACCACTGTCATACATTAAGCTTCTCGTTTCTCATAGGCTAACAGAAAAATGGGCAGTAGGTCTCCTGAAACTTGAAGCGATTTATTTTTAGGGGTTTATCTGCAGAACGATGGATGTTGGCAGGTTATAGGATGTAGCTTCAGCCCCTAAAAGCCACAGCTATCACGCATCAGTGATTAGTTACCTGTAGTATAAATTACAACCTACTAAAAACCTGTAAAAACAGTGTGTTTCACAAGATACTCTGCTGAAAGACAGTTAACAACCAGCTTTTTAGTTATGTTAATGCTTATGCTATAATTACTTTATAATGAATAGGCAGACCTGCCTTATCATCCTCCTCTTTAAAAGTACTTTTCCCTGGAAAGACTGTGATGGCAGTTTTTATGGTCAGTTTGTTGCCAGTATTATGGGGTTTAAGTGATTAACCATCGTGTAGTAAAGGGTGATTAACAAAATGAATTGGAGCTTTTGGCTGTGAATGAAGTTTTATGTTGAAATGGAATATTGAATTGTTTAGGGTTTTTTTTTTTTCCTCTCTGGAAAATACATGGGATAATGGTTTATGAGAATAAATTCTAGACCAACTTGTCAGAAGGTACAATTTGCTACACTTTACATACCTAATTAATGTGACTAATTACAGCTATAAGGTGCATAGGGGAGGAGGAACAAACTGGATTATGTAGCTTCCTGATTTTTTTTTAGTTGTTTTTTTTTTAATTTCACTATGTCTGGGCAGTTAATTTAGAAAAATAACAGTTACTCAGACTCTGCCATTTTGTGGTTCACCTGTTCTGGCATTGTTCTCGGGGATCAGGGAAGCAGCTGCACTGAGACAGCTTGGAGGGGGGATGAGAGAGGGGCTGAAAATTTGCACTTAGGTGCCTTAGTCTGACTAGTGAGCACAGAAGTGTGCATTTCCATAGACTGGTAACTGTGATTAGTAACTGATTCAGAAGTTATTTTACAGCATTTTCAAGCTCAGTAGCCTTTGGCTTGTGTATTTGGTGAAGCTCTAGTGCTTGTGGCACAAGCAAAGCTGGCCAGGTAGGAGAATCAAGGCAAAGATCCCTTAGGTACTGAAGTCCTGTGCAAACCCAGTGTCTTTGGTGTTCATGCACAATGCTACAAAGAAATCCAAAAGTTAGGTCGAAACTGGACTTGACAGTGTTAATCTGTGAGGATTTTGAGCTGACAGGATGCCAGTTGTAAAAAAAACAGGTACAGTTTCAGTTACCTTGTAAAGAATTTATTCACTGCTGCACCTAGCATCCAGTGAGGGTTTTTTTTTTTTGGTAGCACCCCAATGAGATAATTTTCTTTGCAATTTATAAAGCCTTATTTAAAAAGGAAAATGAAGGATGGTATATAGGTCTCCTGAAAATACCTATGTTCTTAAACTTGGTTTTTCAGCGTCAGCTCAGAGTTGATACTAATAAGAAATTGGTTAAATTTAATAGCCAGCTCTTATGCACAAGGGTGCTCTGTCTGTGTTTAATGGATCTCTTTCTACTTTTAGCAACTTTAGATTTCTTCCAACATTATTTTGAGGTTATTTTGAGCCCCTGGTTTTGTTTATAGTAAAACTGGCAATGAATTTAAATACAGCACAGCACTTATCCTGCCTGGACAAGGATCTGCTTTGTCTACTCTCTGGAGCTGCTGGTTGCCAGGGAAGCAACGGGAATGGGACAGGGTCGCCGAAAGTGGTGTAAAGCCTTCAAAAAAGACACTAGGCAGGAGTAGGGAAGGCAGGACTTAGAACTGCAGCAGGGAGCTTCCAGCATGAGGCACAGTTTGTTTCTCTGCCACGTGAGATGCTGTGGTTGGGTAAGCCTCATGCTGATGGTGAGTGCTGATTCATAGGGAACATGGATTTGCAGTAACTGGTCTGTAATTGGTATGTGGATACAGAGATTCATGTTTGTGGCTTGCTCAGATAAGCAAGAACAAGTAGAGTTTCTTTCCCTCCTCTCTCCCCTTTTTTACTCCCTTTTATCCTCATCTTTTTCCTTTTCTCTCTCTGCCTTTTTTTCTTCCTTTTTTCCTTTTCTTTTTAATTTTTTTCCTTTTTTCCTCCTTTTCTCCTATTTCTTTCTTTTTCCTTCTTTTTCCCTCCTTGTTTTTAACTTTCTGCCTGTTAAAGATAGCATTTGAGATCTGATGCTTTTCAGAAGAGAGACCCCTCTCATTCTTTCAACTGACTTTGTCGAAGTGCAACAAATAAGCTGTTTCATCCCAGTTCTTCTTAAATTTGACTGTATTATAACTGCCAGTGATTGGGATGCCTTTCTGCAACATTAAGAGGAAAACTGAAATGACAGACGTGAGCTTGCCTTTGGTACTGAAGTTGGTTATTTCCAAGACTGTCTCAAGTTGAGTACCAGTTAGCATTTTGCTGCTGGTAGGGCAGAGACGTAGAACAGGAGAGGTTGTGCTCCGTCTCCGCTGTGTGGTAGCTTACACCTTGTTTGTGTTAACTTTTGAGTTCTTGTAATTCAGCTTGCTAACGCAGCGAAACCCAACAGACTTCTTTTGAGCCACTTTATGAGACTAAATTGTCTGGCTGTGTGATGAAAAAAGCGTGAAGCCTGGCATGTGTTAAGTGACAGGAGTTTGGACCATGAACCAGGGGCAGAAATGGAAGAAAGAACTATGGCCATTGATTTTTCAGCAAGGGGGAAATGTTAATTCAGCTCAAACCACCTTGTGAAGCTCTCTGCCAAGAAGAGGCTTGAAGAGTGTTAGCAAGGGCATTGATGTGGTTAAGAAACTTGTCTTTGCCATTCTCTGTGGATAGACAGATGGTTGGCGCTTCTTGCATTTTTTATGGGCATCAAATAAGATTAATTTCTATGTTTTCTGAAGTTCCTTTCATTAGTCTTGGATATGGATGGTCAACTTCTTGCCACACACTACGTGAAACTGGCAACCTCTGCCTTGCCTGATGTTATTCAGAGTGAGAAATTGACTCTTCTCTGTTGCCTCAGTGCCTGAAAGCAAGTGGATGGGCCAGGGAAAGAACGAAGAGCAGCTGCTCCATCCTCACCCATCCACAGCCCTGAGAACCAGCCGGGACTTTGAATTGTATGTGGCAGAGTAAACCAACACTGCTCAATGGCTTTGGCTGAGCTGGATCGTGGCAGGTTACCTTCCCGTCCTTTTAAACAACACAGAACTGATGACAGCTGCTTTGGCAGTGCTGGGTACCTGTAGTTACGGTGACATCCTTACTGTGGTCTTCATTATGCTGGTAGCTGACATGGAAAGTTCCCATCCGGATACAGCTTAGAACCAGAAGTGATGAAGGCAGCACAGCTGGGCCAAGTGTGAGCGTGCCTGCAGACGGCATGGGATGCACTTGGTTCAGTCTCCTCCTCAGCTGGCTGGGCTTTCTCTGGGAGTGCTTTTTGGCTCTTGGCGCTGAGATGCTCTGTGGCTGAGCTCCTGAGTCTGCAAGCTGCACCGTGAAAGCTTTTGGCAGTTTGCTGCCTCATCTTACTGTGCGGCTTCTCAAGACAGGACCTTAGTCCATATTCACTACCACCTCTTTTATCGTTATGCTGTACTCCTCCTAAGCTCTGTTTCTCATTTCTTAAGCCTGTTTGGAGATATCAGCCAGAAGAGACCAATCCATAATTGTCTGAAAGTCTGTGCAAGACATGGGGTGGAGGGGGTCCTGTAGACAACAGAGTTGCTGTGTGGGTCAGGGGTTCCCAGTGCCTGTCTGCTTATTCTGTCTTAGCATGAGTCTCTGGTGCTTGGGGCATGGTAGGACTAAGGTCAAGGAAAAATCCAGAAGGTAGGGAGGTTTCTTCTGAGTTCCACGTGCTGTCTGTGAATCATAGTTGGGTGGAGGAAGCAGGGCTGATGTGTGAATATCTGCATTCATCTTTGCCCTCTCGTAATAATATGATTGCTGAAGCTGTTAACATTTGGGGTAAAACAGGGGCTATTTTGTTCGGCATTTTTAAAATTGTGTGATATTTTAGTGCTAGTGAGCTAGGTGCTGCTTTGTTACTGTGATATTTTGATTTTTTTTTTTTTAAAGCATAGAAATTCTGGAATAAACCCCTTGCTTCTATGAAAAGAAGAAATGTCCCAAGGTCATTGTGTTGTGTTTTATGGTGTGTTCTTGCTTACTCTGTTAGTCAGTCTGTCTCTGTTTTTCCTTTTTGACTGCCCCACCCAAAATTCCTCAAAGCTAAACAGGGAGAGAGAGTGTAAAGCTGACTCAGTACTGGGCTGAGAAAGCAGCTGAGGTTCATGGGTGTCCTAAGGAGAGGCATGGCAGTGCAGCAGACCTTTGCACCACCTAGACAAATGCAAGCGAATCCCCCAACATGGCTTCATGTTCATGGCAAAGGATAAGGCCAACGCGTTTCTGTCCAACAGAGAGTAATATCTGAAATAATGAGTTAAACAGTTCTAAAGGTTTATGGCACCAGTTACTGGGGCTCACATCTAACTTGTTTGTCATGCCACAATTACTTTGAAAAGAGTTCCTGCAGTCAAACCACTATCATCATCTTGAGCAGCTGTTATTCTGCAAATCTGCTTTAGGTATCAGGAAATAAACTATATTTTATTGTATTTTTTTGATGTGTAGCTTGTCATGATCTTAGTTATTAACTAACACTCAGGAGCTTTGGATTTGTCTAATGACCACCCTTATGAGACTGATGTGAAAAATTTGTCAGCCTCTGTATTGCTTTTCATGTTTAGTATTTGCTTTCCAGTGCAAACCTGGAGCTTGTGCTTTTATCCGTATGTATAATCCCCAGAGATTTGAATGGTTTAGGATTCAGCTACACCTTTAGGTTGCCATATTTTCTCTAATAGGAGTTGTGGAATGTTTTCTTGTCTGTCCTTCAGGAAATATGACAGGACACTTCTGATGAGGATTTATTGATTGTGGAATTCACTTCCTTTGGACCACCATAAGAAGAAATTAGCAATTTTTTTTTCCTAAAGGATACTGTCTGGAATGCATTTTTGTGCTAGGAAAATTTCTTAGGGTTCACAGGTGGTTTTTTTTACTGCATATGCTTGATCAGCAAAGGGATGGGTTAGAAAGAGGCAGAAACAAAAGGTTTGTGGTTTATTTTGTTTTGGTTTTAATACATAGAATGTGAAAAATGTATTCAACGTCGTGGTTGCAGTGTGTATTTTCTCCCCAGATAACTGTGGCCTTGATGAGCAGTAAAAGGTTATCACTTCATTTTTTCGTAGAAGTGAAGTAGGAATAAATATTGTGTTAGGCTTAAGTCCAGTTTGTAGGTTGTTAAGAATTAATTAGTTATTTTCTCTTGCTTTTAGTCGAAGCATCTTGTCATAATGGAGATGAAACAATGGAAACAATCGAGGCTGCTGAAGCACTTCTGAATATGGACTCACCTGGTCCCATGTTGGATGAAAAAAGAATAAGTAAGTTTTTTATGAAATCAAATTCAGTCTGTGTTTGTTTGTTTATTTATGAAATGAGGAGGTATTCAGCAGTGTGGTTGTGTGGAATGGGTAAGATGAGTTTGCTTCCAGCTAGGCTTTATGTGCTTGGTTTGGATATCAGAAATCCAGTGGTGAGAGATTTCATTGTCTCACCAAATTTTGATTATAGACAGGTAGGGAAAGAATAAAAAATTACAAAGGAAAAGTGTGAATGAAGCAAGTTTGTTTAGACTGCTGTGTCTTGTTTGGCTGATAGAGGATGAGTCTGTTTATGTTGCCAAGATAAAAGAACATACACTTACATCTGCAGATTGTCTTAAATATGAATAAAAATGAGTTATCACCAAATGATTGTGCTGGTTTTGGAGAGTGGGTTATGTCATCAAATTGCTCTATTTTACTGCTGCTTCTGCAAAATGTTGTGGGTGGTTATATTCTGTTATGAATTGGTCTTCTCTCCCGTGAAGGCTTTAAAAGTCATATTTTCTTTTCATTCTGTCTTTAAACACTTGCTCTAAAAATGAGCTTTTAAAAGTCTTCGTGGCTCTGTGTAAATATTCCTATTGTCCCTTTCCCTTAAGCAACAATGTTTGGCACAACTGAAGATGATGATATAGTGGCTCCAATTACACATGTGTCAGTCACACTCGATGGGATCCCTGAGGTGGTGGAAGTTCAGCAAACTCCAGATCCTTACGCTGAATCACCAGAGACTCCAGAATTTGAGCAACCAAAGAAGAAAAAAGGTAATATGCTACTGGAGAACAGCAGCGTGGAGTAGGAGAGCAGTGGGTGGCATACTTGCCTCTCTTGTGTGTGTGAGGAACCATTCTGGATGTTAAGTCAGTGTAACTGAGTGGACTCAGACAGAAATAGAGAGAAAGCATTTTCTCACTGGATGATGTGAGCACAGATTCTGGTGCTTAGATGCTAATGATGTTGGAGAGGTAGCAATGATGGCTTCTCCCACAGGAAATATGAATCTCTGCTTGTTCCTGTTTATAGTTTCTCCTTCAGGACAGAACTGTAAAGAAAGCTGTAGAGCTTTTGCTACTGTGCATCCTGAAGTGCTTTAATTAGCTTTTATTTTGTGTCAGCTAAAGATACTCGGATGTGTTCGCAGAATCATAGAATCACTTGGTTGGAAAAGAGTTTTCTGACTATCAAGTCCAGCCATACCTGTTCACTACTAAATCATATCCCTGAACCACCTCATCTACTGTCTTTTAAACACCTCCAGACATGGTGACTCAACCACCTCCCTGGGCAGCCTGTTGCAGTGGTTTATAAACGTTTTGGTGTAGAAGTTTTTCCTGATATCTAATCTGAACCTCCTCTGGCGCAACTTGAAGCCTTTTCCTCTTGTCCTATCACTTGTTACCTGAGCAAAGAGAGCAACACCCACCTCTCTACAGCCTCCTTCCAAGTAGTTCATATTCAAAACATGGGATGATAATGAGGAGAATTTTTTAGCTTTTCTTAAATATGAACCATTTAATTTTATTTATTTTAAATAGCTGTCTGCTACAGTAAATATTAGTCCCATTTGTGGTAGATAACATCTACACAGTGTATGTGTTAGCCGCCAGTCTGGTGATTTAAATGACAGATAAAAACAAGTTACGGATTGCCATTGATAGATTCACTTGCCACGTTAGCACTAGTTGAGTAGAACCAGTTAACAATGATAACTATTGAAACTTGAGTTAGTAGTTATTTTCCCAGGGAGTATCCAACAAAGTTGGAAGCCCTACTTTTACCAAAAAGGCATCCCTTCTTTTGGGGTAAGAGGTGTAGGCCAGCTGGCTCATCCATCAGGTAAGGTGGTCATTTTTCCTCCCCAGCAAAAGGGTTTTCAGGTGCCAGTTTTATACTTTTGAAAACTCTTTGGTGCCTCTTGGTGAAGTGGGACTAAATCAATTACTGTGTATTGATTTGCTCTTGGCAAGGCCAGTTGTGTTATCAGAAGCAGGGGCTGTGTGGTTTGCCACGTCTTTGGGGCAGGGAGCTCAGCACATGCTTTCAGAGGTGTTTCTGTTCTTAACTGAAGCACTGTCAGGCTGTGAGGTTTCTGCCTCACTCTGAGTGTTACTCAGCTGATTTGAAGACCCAATCCATCTGTCTTGCAAGATAAGGTTGTTAGCTGTTCAAATAGAACCGCTCCCTTTTGCAGAGCTTAGTATTGCCATCCACAAGGCCTAGCAAGTCTGTTATCCCACATCAGCCATATGCTGGCTGGATGAGAGTGTATTTTTGCTGCTACTTTGCTGCTGTTTTCAAATGTTGGGAGTTGTTATCTGTGAGAGAGAGCATATTGGCCTGTGGAGATGTTGGGGAAGCGTCCCGAGCCCCATGTGTGTCGCAGGGTCTGATAGGGATGGATGTGGGCCAGCAAGCCTCTGATTTCTGTACAAAAGCTGAACTGAAAGTGCTGCGGAGGAGAGCTTTACCAGCAGCTGTCCCAAGAGTGCTGCTGGGGAAACTACTGTGCTGTGCTCACTACTGTGAGATAACCAACCGTAAGAGGATTTTAAACTGGTTTTTTTTGTTTTATTCTTTTCTTCTCTTTTCTTACTCTTTTTAATGTTGTCTGATGTCTGGGTCAAAACAAGGAGCTGCTGTCTGCCAGATATTTAACCTCTTTGGCTTGATGCTTTCATACCCTTTTTCATGTTGTGCTGCTTCTGCTTACTCCTACTCCTTCCTCTTCCCTAGCTGTAGGTTAGAAAACCAGTTGCTTCACAGGAAGTGTACGTATCTGTTTTTGATGGTTACATTGGATAGAAAAAACAGTAGAAAGCTGCATCAGCTTTGTGTTCCATTAACTACTCATTTTCAATGAAGTTGAGGCTTTGTTAGATAGATGGTATGGTCTGAGTAATTTTGAAGTGTTACTTCAAAATGTCCAGGGTGTTGTAAGGCATTGATGTACAAAGATTGCTGCAAAATGTTATTAATTTTGTAGTGTGCTTGAGGATAACGTGCAGCGTGTGTGGGCTTCTTTTGGTTTGGTTGGGGGATTTTTGGATTTTTTTCTAGAGTGCAATTCATTTCAATTCCTTTGGTCAGTTTTGTGGCACAACAAAGAACCACGGTCACTTTGCCCTCTCCATACCACTCAGGTTTTTATAGACTTCTAACATATATAACCCATCAGCTAAGCTTACAGGGTTGCACTGTGCAGAGCATTGACATCTGAGTCAGAATGACCCTGCTCCACCGAGGAGACATTCTCCAGAAGTGGTGGGGTGATTTCATTTCCTTACTGCAGCAGCTGGTCAGCTGTATCCACCCATCTGCTTGGCTGTAAACCCGTGTCCACCATGATGTTTGTACTCATCGATGCCTGAGCCCTAAGCTGCCAGACTATGGATCAGAAGGACAGGAAAAACATAGGGATGTCAGAGAAAGAAGCTTGGAAATTTGCTATGCTAACACCTTCAGTCTCAGTTTTGCTATGGGAGGTATCTAGCAGTAAGTGGTCACATGTGTGATACACACATTATATTTTAGATATATGCTGTTTATTAAGTTTCTACATACATTACATTTTTTTTTTAAGAAAACCCACTGCAAACAGTGCAAGAAAATATGTTGAACTTCTTCTGGTGCAGTATAAAATATTCAGTCAGGATGAGCATCTCACTGTCTAAGTATCACATTAGTTTGTAGCATGAATTTTGAACCTGAAGTGGTTTTGCAGCCATGGAAATAGGAAAGTGGAAATACCAATTATGAATTCAATTAGCTATACAAAATGATGGTAGCCCCACATAAGGCTTAGGTCTCACACAGTCTTCATCCTTCCTCTTTGTAAAATTCTCTCCTAAAAAGGCATTTAATGAGGTACTCTGAAAGGTAACAACTTCATGCTCTGTTGAACCAAAGGAGGAAGCGTGCTAATGCTTCATGTGCTTTCTGAAAATATCAGCTTTAAACAAAGGAAATATATCTTGTTTGTCTCTTAACTGTGTTGTTGATGATATCAGTCAGTGGCTAGAGTTTGTAGCTCTCTGTGTAGTCTAAACCCATCATCTTAAATATGTCTCTCTGGGATAATAGAGTAGTAACATCAGTATCTTTCTTTTAAACAAGTTTCACATTCTTCACTGAATTCTAATTTTGGAGGAGTTTCTGACAGAGGATTGTGCACACTGGATGCCCTGAAGTAGTCTAGGCTGAAGTTAGAGAGGCTAGAATTGCTGTAGCAGTAATACTCATATTTAGTAGCCTAGGTCCCTACTTAGAAGTGCCTGACTTAGATGTGGTTGGTACTTAACGTTTCCTGAAGTTGACCAGCAGTAGTTCAGTCATGACCAAATTGAGCCCTCATCCACTTCATTTTCTTTTACAACTGATTTCATTTGTTCAGAAGGTAATTAATGACACAAAAATAACACTCCCCTTAATGGCAAATATTTACAACTGTACAAGAGGGGAAACAAGGTTAGCACTCGACAGTCTTCTCATGACACAACTCTAAGGGGAGAAAAGCTTTTAGCCAAAGGTACCCCGAGGGACTTTTTGGGCAGCAGAAGCTAATCTGTATAAGAGTGACTTCATCTAGACATTTTAGGGAAAACAGACATTTCTGCAACTAGTGGAATAAAGCTGCTAAAAATGTACTCCAGTTGTTCTTTATCCTTTACTACGGTGGTATATAAAAAAACCCAGTATTGTAGGATTTCTTCCCTCCCATCTTCACTGAGATCGAGGAAGGCATTACTAGCCAAGACGATGCCTGAGCTTTATGTTCCATCGTCAGTCGTGAATCTTGTCTGAATAGAAGCAAGAAAATTACAGGACTCCAGGCATTACTAGAGTTTCCTCACTGTAGCTCTTTCAACTTAGTTATCCCTCCTCCCCCATGCCCTGTTAGAAACTAAGAGAGAAAGCAAAAGGTGGAAAGGTGGACTCAGCAAGAATGCTAATGTCAAAAAGTGATCTCTCATGCTAGTTTTTTTATGACTTCTTTACAGATACCTGGAATCTGTAACAAAGCAGACAGAGCAGGCAAGCACTGACTGAGGTTTTTTTTCCTCAGAGCTAGTGAAAAACCCTCACTGTCACTCTGCAGTAGAGCAGTTTCCTTACTAAAGCAGCCCCTAAAAGCAAAACCAAAAGTGGAACGTGATGGTGTACACGATTTCACAGGCCTGTTGGTCTTATCTCTGTATAACATAAGTATTCGGAAATGCCATCAGTAAACAAAAAGACCCTTTTCTTTAGACCTTTAATAATGAAAATAGGTTATTTTGGACTAGAAATGTGTTTTTCTGAGTTCTGGTCTGCTTGGTCTGTTCTGCCTCTCTAATGAGTGAAGGTGGTATGTAAATAATTTAGGTATTGTCAGTGTACAAAGGGGTCACTGCAAAACCCAGTGAAAGGGAAATTTTTGCTTTATAGAAAGTTCTGGAGGTTTGTGATTAATTACATTACCTGTAAGAGCTGCCATTGCAGGGAATGAGATCTAATAAAGGAATGGATTCAAGAGTTTGTATTGTGAAACACTTTAGCATGACTTAATTTTTGTACTCCACTTGGCTTTAGGTAGTTGATTGCTCAGTGTTTTCAAATGAATGCTCTTAATTGGCACCAGCTGTAATTAACTTCTCAGTCTTCCTCAGCAGACTGAGCTGCCATGCTAGTGACTTAAAAACTGGTGTTGTCTTCAGGGCCTGTTAGGGGTTCTGCTCGTCTTAACAAGCGAGTGACTTCCTTTACCTGTAGCCACTGTTAGAAAAAATATAAAATACAATAGGACTGAAAACTGTTTTCTTCACATGGCAGCGTAGTTTGCTGCTGTCAGTGGAGACTTCTAATCTATTAAAACAAGCAGATGATCTTGTTTTATCCCTTTCATTTTAGTAATGAATGAACAAGATAGCGGTCTGTATTTAGTCTAACTTTTCCTGTTTAAACTCAGTTCATAGCCCACAGTTAATAGCTTATTCTTCTCATTGCTTTGTTTTATGTGCTCTTAAGAGTACCTAAAAGCCACGGAAATTTCCATTGACCTTGGGATCCAGCCCTGCTATAGAAATTGAAAAGTGCAGCATGGAACTGAGCTCCTAACTTCCTAGAAACTGAATCCTCTCTGAACTGGGGAAACTAATCTCTTCTCTTTTTAGGTCCTTGTTCTTTTTTTACTTCCTTTTTTTTAAGCTGCAATTTGACTTACTGCTGATTTATTTCAGGGAAGAAGCCAAAACCAGCTCGTCCTGAGTCCCCTACTACAACTCCAAACATATCAGTGAAAAAGAAAAACAAAGATGGAAAGGGTAAGTCGAAGAGTTGTCACTGAAGTTTTTGAAAGAAAGTTGTTTCTAAGTGATGTGTAAAAAGAAACCATTTGTGATATAAAAAGAAAATGTTCACTAGTTTTCCTGTGATGTAAAACCAGGCCTTATGCTCAGGGGTAGTTAGCATCTCATCGTAAGGCAGGTGAAAATCGAGTGCGAGAGGTTGCTTGGTGAGATACCTGGTTCCTAGGGAGAGTAACGTATTTGTTACTTTAGTAGCAGGGGTTCTTGGAAACTCTTCAAGCTCCTGTAGAGGCTTCTGTAGTCTGAGTGAGCTCTTGGGGTACTTTACATTGTATTAAGGCTTCTTGGGCTGTGGTTATTTTGACAGATGATCTTTGAAAATGTTTTCTATCTATGTCTGTCTTAATTCTTCATGAGCAATTACTCAGTGATCAAAGCTGCTTGTTGGCAGCAGAAAGTACTAAGCCCTAATAAGACTTGGGTGGAAAACTTGGGTTTGATACTTTCTTGATTCCTCCTGCATTTAAACCAAGACACACCATAGAATTGAAACAATAAATAATTCCCTCTGCTCCAAACTCTTCAGTTGTGCCTGTCAGTTTTGTCCCCAGCTCAGTTGCTTTGCTTTGGGGTCCAGCACTGGCATTTGAATGGCAGCCTAATGCCACGGCCCTCATCACATTCTGTGCTCAGCAGGAGCTGGAAATGAGCTTTCCCTGTGTCACCACAAGCGCTTGCACACACCCCTGGGGACTAATGGGATGTGCTTTCATGCATGCAGTTCCTGCCAGGAGAAAAGCCCAGCCAAACCTGGAAGGTGTTGGTGTAAGAATGGCAGAGTTTCTTGAAATCAGAAAAATAGCTACACTGATAAATGAGTATGGGTGGGGGTTTTATCTCTTTTGAAGAGGAATTTTCTGCAGTAATGGGAAATAAAGACCAGTATGTAAGCAGTAAATATTTAACAGGTTGATGCCAGCAATTGTGAGTATGCATTATAGCTGCTTTTTTTTTTAATTAAAATCTTATTTTTAACTAAAAGTGAAAGAAACGTATCAGAGGAACTGCCAAGTAGTGCTCAAATGAAATAATAGAAGTATTAAAGCAGCTAGCCACAAAATTAAAAGGTGGGAAGAGTCTAATGCTTCTGTTGATGGTAACAAGGATACACCATATTTCACACTTGTCCATTGTTGGAAAATTCAGAAGGGGTTAAAAAGAAATGTGTTGACTGAAACCAATGCTAGTTATGAAGAGAACGGCCACAAAAGCATCTGTTTTGAATGTTGTTGCATGTTGAGGAAAACAGAATTGGAGTAAAGGGGATACTAATACAGCTGGCCATGGCAGGGAAGCAGCTAGAAGTTATGAGAGTTGCCCCAGGAGAACACATATGCTAAAATATCAAGTCCTCCGTATAATTACTTGATATGATACATGGAGAAAACGTGAGTTTTCCACATATTTCTTCCTCTTCCGTGACTCTGAGGAGGTTTTAAATTCTGCCTGTGAATAAAGCATTTTTACAGGCAGTCCTCTTCACAGTGATTTTTCAGTGGCTAAACAGTGATAAATTTCAGATTGCTTGATGCAGCTGAGCATTTTTAGTTTAAACTACAACAAAAACACCCTGAATTGGATGGCAAGTGGCTGAGAATTCTCTTGCTCTTGCCTGACACTGTTTCTTGATACGTGGTAAACACTGAACAGATGTGATGGTTTTCTATATATAAGTATTTGTGCCTGCTTGTTTGTAAAATGAAGTTGGATCGTTGTGTGCCAGCAAGTGCAAAATGTTCACTGGTTTAAAAAAGAAATATTTTTCTGAACTTTATTCTTGAAGGTTTGCCTGCCTCAGCATGTGCTGCTGATTGCCCCATATAAATCTAATTGTTAAAAGCAAGGGATTTGTTTAGCCTTTTAAAGGATTATAACACTGCAGTTCAGCCAAATATTTAAGCAAGGACTTAATTTCCAGCATTTTCAGAGGGCGGACCTGAGCCCGGTCCTGTTCGAGGTAAAGCGGTAGTGACGGGTTCTGTAATGGGATGAGGCAGGAGGAAGGTGCACACACAAGTGACTGATGTTTAAAGCTGGTGGTTGGAACAGAGTGACTGTAGGTTGACAGGTACCTTACTCTATAGGCTTCAAACAGTGGCTGGTGTTTTTGAGCACCCAGATCAAAACAACTAAGAAGAATCTCTTCCCATGTCCTTCCATCACTGTTTCCTAGTCTTGTTGATATGTTACATTGTATTTGTAAAGATACTAGCTTCTACATATTTAGGTTATTTACATAATTAATAAAATATAGTCCACTAATATTTTTCCTTTTTTGTATCCTGAAATACTTTTCTTCTAGGAAATACAATTTATCTCTGGGAGTTCTTACTAGCCTTGCTCCAGGACAAAGCTACATGTCCTAAATACATCAAATGGACTCAAAGAGAGAAGGGCATTTTCAAACTGGTAGATTCCAAAGCTGTGTCCAGGTTGTGGGGGAAACACAAAAACAAACCTGACATGAATTACGAAACAATGGGTAGAGCTCTCAGGTATGTGCATTTTTCATAACAGACTGGGGTTTTTTTGCCTTAGTGTTTGCATATATTAAATGCTTCATCTAATTTGTGTAACAGTACAAAAGAGTTAGTGTCTGATCAGTTTGGGAAATTGAGAAGTTATTTCAGCAAAATAAATAAATGAACTTAAAGTAACCCTTACTAACCTCAATCACTAATCAGCCACCTTCAGTCTCAGCTCAGATATTTTCACTGCTGCTGCAAAAACTGCATCTTCACAGTCAGCCGCAAAGTAAGAGACTGATGATTCCAAGTGTAATAATCCTTTAACAAGGAACTTGAATCTCTTTTCTGAAAAAAGGTCTAAATTAAGGTGCATAATGAAATTATTTCTCCTTGTTGCAAAGGGTCCCGTTTCCAGTGCAAGGTACATTTTTGGAATTCCAGTCTGGTTGCACTTCTCTGAACCTGTGTCTACAGGCAGTTTTAAAACTTTGTGTGAGTCTGCCTATCAGGCTGAGATTTTTCTCATACCTAAGAGACTGCAAAATAGGCAGACACCCACAAAGCTTCAGTCTTTTCTGCAGACTGATAGTTGTTCAACTCGACAGCTCTGCATTTCTTTTCACTTCTCTTCACCTATCACCTTGAGGTGTGTGATTTCTAATTGTCATATTAATTTGTAGATATAGCAGAAGTAATTCTCTCCTGTGCTTTGCCTTGGCGTAGCTAAGGTGTTTGCTTGTGCTTACTGATCAGTAAGCATGGATTCAGGGAACTGAAAGAACTGTATAAGTCAAGAGGAGAATCACAGGTTTCATGCAACTTCTTTGAACAGTATGAGTTGATACCAGAGCTGCGAAGTTGCAGATCTCCCAGGTCACAGAGCTGTTCTCTTTTGCCTCAATGTTATCTGACGTTGAAAATAAAGCAAGGAAAACTAGTAAAAGAAAGTTGTTTGAAGGGGAAAAAAAAAATCTATTAACTTGGCCACTCCTTTATAATGAAGAAACTAGGGACTTAGAATTTGTTGTTAATGCTGGTCTTATTTTTGGAGTGGGGGAGGAGATATCAGCCTTTTTCGTTCTTGTTTGTTTGTTTGTTTGTTTGGCAAAGAAACCTACTATGTAACTTGATGTGTATGTACTTTAAACAGATACTATTACCAAAGAGGAATACTGGCTAAAGTAGAAGGTCAGCGCCTGGTATATCAATTCAAAGAAATGCCAAAAGATCTCATCTATATAGATGATGAAGATGCAAGCCCTAGCACTGAGTCATCAGATTCAACTCTGCTCTCAGCTCCTGTGGCCAATAGAAACCAGTCGAGCAGATCTAGAGCATCTGCAAATGCGGGAACAAAGGGAGGATCAACCACAGTGCTAAAACCAGGAAACTCGAAGCCTGCTAAGCTGAAGGAGCACGTAGAAGTTGTACAGCAGCAAACACCTGGCTTGACTTCAGAAGTTTTGAGGACAATGCAATCTCCGCAGCCAGTACATCCCACTCAGCTTTTTCGGACACTTCACGTAATGCAGCCATTGCAGTCCCATACAGAAGGACATGCAGCTGTAACCAGTAATGTTCCGGACGAAACGCTAAATCCCTCAGTTCAGAATATCAGGTAAGAAAATGTTTAGAATATAAATGTGTGAACAATAATAAATGGACAATGGCTAGATAGACTACATTCTTTGTTTTGCTTCCAAAAAATGCTCGTCTTCCAGTTTGGCTCAAATGCAATGGTGTCTTTGTGACTGACCCTGAGAACAGGGAGTTACTATAGCACCCTGTGATGTGTACATTCATCAGTGCTCGGCCTTTAGTAGAGGGAAGCTACATCTTAGGCCTGATGCAAATCCTTTGGAGAGGAAAAATACACAACTTGTCTTTAAAACTGGTATCATCAGTTTTGCCCCACAGCAGAGGCAGTATTTTCATGGCTCTGCATTTTCACTGACCAGTGTCTTCACTTTTGAATTATACATGGTGTGTCTGTGTGATCCCTTCAAAAGGATTTTCCTACTTGTTTCTTAAGTTTTCTTCTAGAGAATTTTTTGTCATTACTTTCATCTTTTGTATTGTCCCCGGTTACAACAAGGGAAAGCTCTGTGTTATCTACTCCAGTGTTTTGCTGCTGTTACAGTAGCAAGTTCATTTGATTTTAGAGAACAATTAATAGAATAATGTCATGAGAGCTGTGCATTTGCAGACTGGTTTGAGAGATAGTCAGGCTTCCGCATTTAATTTATACGTCAGCTGGCTAGCACTACACAGCCTTTAAGCATCATAACTCCTTTGCACATACCCCTTAGTAGCAGCGACTTAATGGAAGAGGCTTTAAAAAGTATCTCTGAAGCCTGGTTTAAGCCTGATGGAGCCTGTTCATCTCCGCTGACTACAAAAGACCTAAACCAAATAAATGTTCTTGTAATCCAGGCCCCTCACAGGAATGCCAAGAGTTGTATATTGTGATTCTGGACCTTAAAGCTGCACGTTCTTAATGTTTGCAATATGAACACCACTTTTTTTAATTTTTATTTTTTGAGCTCTGCTGTGTTAACATCACCATTATAATGGTTATCAGTTTGTGATGCAAAATGGCAATAATGCTATTTCCTGCTCCTTTCCTCTGTAATTTCCTTTGAACATTACATCCAGACCCACCAAAAGATTTAGAATGAACTGACTCTCTGAAGTTAATTGTGCAATTTTGTTAGAAAGAAATAGGAGAGACAATAATGAGCCAAATAATTTCTTTGTTTCCAAAGAATAAGTTTTGCTTTCTCATCTCTGCTATTTAGAGGGATGCTGGCACAACCAGTGAGTTAGTAAAACTCCACTTATATAAAAGAAAAATACAGAATAACAGTAATAGCTAGATTTTTCAGAAGAACTGAAAAAGGAACTGAAACTGTTTAGATCAGTCTCCAGAGGTGGATATAACAGAATCAGTAAGAAATGTTTTAGGAGATAAACAAATAGCTGAGGAAGCTGGAGATGCATGTGCAGCAAACGTCAAGCCAAGACTGCAGCTTCAATCAACTTTAAAATTACCTCTGAACTTCCTAGTTTGGATCCTGTGGTTTATGTGTTTAATTTCTGTAAAAATTATGAAATATTTTCATTCATACTGCAATATAAAAAAATACGCACTGAAAAGAGAAATTCACTGGCTAGTGAAGACTGCAAGGGAAAAAATACACTGCACCATGAAAGCAAACTGACCTGGAGTTACCATTTTTAAGTAGGCAATATCTGCTTTCATTTGTCTTGCAATTCAGAAATGCATGATTTGACATCAAATTGGTTTTAGAACCAATTGGTTTTAGAACTAGAATTAGTTCAAGATCCGCATGGGAATAGGAAGGGTTGTATTTGATCGGAAGTTTATGTAAAAGATAATTATGAAGAATTTGACCGAAAAAAAGAAAGAACAAACACAGATTTGGAATTAATTTAGAAAATCAATAAAAATCTGTATTAAGGCGATGCTTTGTAAGCTTTTACAGCTTAGGAATTGCAATCCTACAATTTCATGGTTGATGAAGGATTTAATTACTTTTAAAAGTTGATTAGGGCAATGTAGTGAAAGGAAACAAGCTCAGACATGGTAGCTATGCACTACGATTTAAATCAGGAGAATAATTCTATTGAACACTAATACGGGGAAAGTTCAGCAATTGGCAGTTAAATAGCTGTAGGCTAGACATATACCAGATTATTTATCAAGCCCAATATCAATTGTATAGATGGTAAACAAAAAGAAGTATCTGTAAGACGTAGTAATGCAGGCAGGGAAGTCTAGCCTAACATTTGGAAAGCTGCTCAGTGGCATTATGACATCCAGTTATTGCATTATGGTGTTTCACAATTGGACCTTGGGCAATAAGCTAAGGGGAAAAAGTAATAGAGATGATACATGTGTGAAGTTCAAATAAAGTAAAAGCCTCAAACTCTTAGGGTTCTGTACTGCCTCCATTTTAATCAGTTGTTTGTAACTTCAACACTATTCCACAAAGTGTTCAGTTGCCCTTTTCCTTAGCCCAGCTGACAGTGTCTCACGTGAAGGGGGGGGAAAAGACCCAGACTAATTGAATCTTTTCAGTACAGTACATGATTACTGAGAGGTATAGAAATAAGAAAGAATGTGCTAAGGTGTCTGAGCAGTTAAAATTAAAATAAAAGCCACAACCCAGATTGTTTTGGTGTGCTTTCAGCCCAGATGGGCCAAGCTGCAAATCAAGGTGCTGATGAGTTCTGTGCAGTCACTGCCAATTCCAGGCTCTAAAAATACAATTTGTGGCAGATGCATTTCTGTTCGGTTTCAAAATGTAAATTTCAAGTAGTGTGGTGAGGTAGAATGGCACACTGAATTTTTTTTGGAGCATATGTTATGGGTCTTGTTTTATAATAAGACTGAAACAAAGGAACTGGATTTGGGGGTTGTTTGTTCAAACATCTATAAATCTATAGGAGCTGAATGTGTGTGTACACATCCTGAATTGCTGCAATGAGGCTTTCAAAAGGGTTGAGATGAATGGTCTACATGATTTGAAAATGTACATCAGGTACGATTGCCATTATGGAATAAGAGCTGACAAACTTTCTGATGTAAGCACACTCTCCCTAGGGTTGTTTTTGGAGTCAGTTTATAGTAGTTTTATAAGGAAGCGTGAGGACAAATAGCAACATTGGTTGCTAGTTGGTGTTAAGACTTTGGGGCATATAGATCACCGAATCACAGAATGGAGTTGGAAGGGACCTCTGGAGAAAATCTATTCCAACTCCTCTGCCAAAGCAGGTTCACCTACGGCAGGTTGCACAGGAACACACTGAGGTGGGTTTGAATATCTCCAGAGAAGGAGATGCTATACTCCCTGGGCAGCCTGTTCCAAGTGTTCCATCACCCTCACAGTAAAGTTTTCCCTCATGTTCAGGTGGAACTTCCTGTGATCCAGTTTGTGCTCGTTTCTCCTTGTCCTTTCGCTGGTCACCACTGAAGAGTCTGGCCCCATCCTTTTAACAGCTGTCCTTTAGCTACTTGTAAGCATTGATAAGGTCCCCTCTCAGTCTTCTCCAGGCTAAAGAGACTGAGCTCACTCGGCCTCTTATAGGAGAGATCTCCAGTCCCCGATCATCTTAGTGGCCTCCACTGGACTCTCTCTAGTAGTTCCCTGTTTTTCTTGAGCTGTGGAGCCCAGAACTGGACACAATGTCCTTCCCCTCTGCTCTGCCCTAGTGAGACCCCACTGGGAGTAATCTCCCTCGACCTGCTTGCCGCGGTCTTCTCAATGACCCCCAAGATACCATTGGCCACCTTGACCATGAAGGCATGTTGCTGACTCATTGTTAGCTTGTCTTCCAGAACCCCCTGGTACTTCTCTGCAGAGCAGTAGTCACGGCCATTTGAGCAAAAGGCAGTCAGTGTTTGTGACTGATCCTCAAAAGTTTTCTGACACGTGCAGTGGAGGGCTCATGTCACCATCCCTCCCCTGTGCTAGGCAGCATTGCCTGGGAAAGTCTGCTCCCCGAGCATCACTGGAAGCGTGTGGCAGTCATTCCACAGGACCTCTGTGTTTCTCAAAGACATGGGCATGCCAGTGATAATCAACGGTTGATTCTTCACACAAGAGCTGCAGTGGCTTCATTTATCATTGCACAAAGCTCGTGTGGTTTTGCATACTTTGAGGGGAGGGTAGTGTCTTATTCTGAAGTGGAAAGGTCTTGGCTTTTGAATGGGTTTTGATTAGCTTTATACATGTTCTGGTGCTGCTGTGTGCAGGGGAGAAAAGGAGAGGTGTTGCTTGCTAGGGATAGGGGCCCCTTCAGCCCCAGTGCTTAAATAGAACAGCCGTGATGTGGTGCAAACCCAAGCTTGGGAAATGGGGCAGGAGCAGGGTCAGGTTGTGCAAACTGGGCTTTGCTGACCGGGGAAGACGTTCAGTATCGCCAGTGGGAATATTTGGCATCACAAACTCACTGCTGTTTGGCAGGTCTAACCGCTTGGGCTCGGTGGATGCAAGCACAGTTACCGCAGTCTCCAGTTGTGTAACTGGGAGCTGAATTTGGCACCATGTTTCCAGTGGTAAGGCAAAAAGGAAAATGCCTCTCTGGATGAGCATTTTGTTTCTAACTTTTTCCAATGAGATAGCTTTTTAGGGAAGGCAAAAATCTCCACAACTCTGAATTTAGCACTTGTAATATTGTTCTTTTTAAACCAGAATGACTGACACAGTTTAACCAGAATATCTGGTTTATTGCCCTGCTGTGTTTTAGCTTGGAATTCAGAGGCGATGAAGTAGCCCCAAAGTTCAGCTCAAAGTTCATTGTATCATTCTGAGCATAAAGGGCATCCTTTCTATTACTCCAAAAAGTGTACCTCTCCTGTAAAGCTGGGAACTTAACCTTGTCATGAGTAGTTTAGGACATCATACTGAGCACTAAGGGGCCTGCATTTGTGCAATTAAGTTGTCCCTAATGTGACATGGGCTGCAGACAGAGAGCTGCTTTTCATTTACTTTTGTGAAGTAAATGAAGTGATTTGTGAAGGAGAGTCTTCTGGATGGACTAAAAAGAGGCTCTCATGTTACTAATGGTTCAGAGAAGATCATATTGTGAGTAGTTTAACATTTTATGTCTCTATTTGTTATTGACCATGTGGGATATAGCTGAGTCTTCTTGCTGGCATCTCCATTTACCAAGGAACTTGCAGTTAGCTGACTGCTGACAGATCCTGTGTAATGCTTTAGTAGACTTCAGGTTTGAAACACAATGCTTCTATCAAAATTCAGTTTATTGTTTCTTTTCTGTATTTTCAAGTTGTCATTGTGATAGTTTGGACAGAGCATGTTAGAAGACCAGTATCCTGACTCTGTTCTGTATCTGCAAGAAAAGCTAATACAGACCATAGAGGACCAGTGGGATATGCTGTGTGTTCACTTCTGAACTGGAGAACCGCTCCATGATGAATCAGCCACAGCTTTCATCTTGACCTCTTTGCAACCTTTGGGTAGAAAACGTTGCAGTAATTCATCCTGAAGGTGACACAAGCGTGGACCACAATTGCAAGATCCTCATTCAAGAGGAGAAGGAAGTAGCTGAAGGTGAATCGTGTTTTTTCTGGGCATGAGCATTCTGTGTAAGAATAGTGATGAAGTCATCAATATGTCAACATGATTGTTGATTGTCCCAATAAGCAGAGGGAATTACCTTTCAAAGTCACATCAACCCCAAGCAAACCACATATTCTTTCTGCTGTTGTTCCATAATCTGTTTCTGTGTCCAGGCTGTGATGTATTGGTGGTCTGACTGCAGCTATGCCGATGCTGAAAAATAGAGAGATTTGTTTAGCATGAGTTTATCAACTCTGAAAACGTGATTATAGCTGCAATTTCAACTCAAGTGTCTTCATCTTGTGCCATGTGTAGACATTAGCTTGTGTAAGTTGTGCAGTGAATGCCACCATTATGTTCTGTAATCATAATTTACACTCCATCTATATTGGTTTTGCTCGAGCTTGCATAACCACACAGATGCAGGGAGGCAGCCTGGCACTGTCTTACTGAGATTCTGCATTGGCCATCTGCTTTTGGTCCTTTATCCCTGATAAGAAAAAGAGTCAAATCTGCACAATAACAGCTAACGTAGCCCATTACTCCTCTGCTGTTCCTATAGGTATGCTGAATAAAAACTGTCACAGGGTCAGCCTTGGCAAAGAGCTCACATAGGCTCCCTGGGACTTGATGGAGAAAATGAATGAAGGAACAGGATGCCAGCTGAGAACTTCTGGATAATCAGAAATAGCTCCTGGCTAGTAGTTGGAAGGCTTTACCCTGATGGGTCAGCATTGGTGCATGTGCTTTGCCTCTGTTTGCAGTTAGGTGGTTGTCTTTCATCAGTGCAAGAACTTGCATCTTCATGCTCTGAAGGAAGGGCTGCACTAAATGCTCTCCAACATGCTGACTAGCAGGTACTGTTGGATCTGGCTCACTGCTGCTGTAGCCTTTCCCAGAGGAAGGGAAGCAGGTGATTGCTGCAAAGAGCTGATCTCTCTCATCATTTAAGTAAAGGCTTGACTGCTTTTAAAGTTTCAGGGTAGTGAGGAAAGTGCCATCCTGAGGGGTGTTGGTCAGAAGTAGGCTGATGTGATCTCAGCGGGCTTTTGTAAGAAACTGGCATTTACCTTAAAACAGGGTGTCCTTCTCAGAACACATTTACAATAGGACGATATCTGTCATGCTGAAGACTTGGATTATAGCCAGACATTTTAATTTAATTTTCATGCAGCTGAGAAGGCCTTCTCTTGTGCCAATTTTTTGTTTAGTTTTTGTCATAGGTAGGAGGAAGCCTGCTTATGGCAGAAGGGACTTCATAGTCATCTAGAGAGATATATTTTGTTTCTGTACAATGAGAGGCAATCCACAGGAGCTCTCTTTGCATGTCTTTAACAGTGTTGAAGAGATGGGGTTTCTGCAGGTCTCTCGTTTATAGCCAAGTTTCTGAGCTTTAATTCAGGTGAGTGTGCAGTTTTGTAAAATTCTAGAAAGTTGATTCTAAGACTGTGTCAGTCGGTAAATAGGATACCAGACTTGAGAGTTGAGTTCTCTGTCTCTGCCCTCATGATGTAAGAAGTTATGTTGTCCATGCAGAGAGCTAGACGAGAACAAGCAAGTTCTGCCCTCTTTTCAGAGGAGACTGTGCTCAGACAGAGCATGAAGGCATCAAGTGCCTATCTCCCTCTCATGGACATCTCCCCCTAGACTGCTTACTGGCCCCTGTGTGGTTTGTGCTAAAGAAGGGCCAGTGGCTATGAGGGAATATGTTGGGCTGAGTATTGATGAGATTGTTGATGACTCTGAGGGTCGTGTCTACTAGCGGAGCTGCAAGAGCTCCCAAGCTGCATTTGACTGTTGCTTCCTGTAATCACTGGAGAGAGATTGTCTCTAACTGAGGCACCTGAAGTGGCTCCAGCAAGCACATCCCACCCCTGCACCTCCTGGTTCTTCCTTGCTTGGCAGAGTTGTTTGCAGCCAGTTAGTTGAACATATGGGGAAAGTCCCTGGAAATTTGCCCACTTATCTCACGGCCATCATTTCCCCTATAGCTGTAAGTTAAACAATGTATATGTTGGAGAGGGAATTGTCCTCTGGTACCTCTCCCTATGTATTTTTTAATATTTCCTTGTTTTGTTTTCATATTGTTCTGTCAAATACTTTATTTTCCTTGGCTTGTAGCTTCAGTATTTTTTTTTTGGTATCTTCTCCCTTTGTTTCATAAATTTCACATAAGTTACCATGAATAAACTTGCTTTTCTGCCTGTCACTTAGTGTTTGCTTTATCACCAGTTACCTCTTGATGAGCTAATATGCCATTGCACAACCCTAGACTGTAAACTGTACCAAAAGAACCAAGAATTAGATGATTGTTTTCTGCCAAGCTAAAATTACTTGAGGATTTTTGTCATTCTTTACTCAGTTGTAACCAGGCCATTTTATAGCAGCATTTCCTTTTCATCAGTGTTGCTCAATGTTCTTCTTGGGTTTTTTTAGCTTCAACAGGAACTTTTAAATAAATTGCCCAATAGATTTGTACCTTAGAATAGCAAGGGCGTTAGCAAATGGACAGTGAATTCAGAAGCGTAGCACAATACGGAGTTCAAAGCACCTCAAATAGAGTAACTTGGTGTTAACAGGTCACCATATGTAGTATGTACTTAAAGCAGGCAAAACAATTAACCTCTATTTTTTAACATTATTCAGGGCAAATAGTTGGAACAGCTAGATTTTGTTTCTAAGCAGACACAGTTGTCCCCAGTTTTACCAGTTAAGCCCAATGTCTTGCTTGTCCATCATTATCATAAATAACAACCTGTATTTAAGTGGTGTGTGCTGCTTAATCCTGTGCTTGTAGACATCTGCTGTACACTTTCCCTCCAGCAAGTTCACACTCTCTGGGTGTGTATGCATATATGCGTGTTTATATATGTGTATATCATAGCATCACTAGGCTGGAAAAGACCTTTGACATCATCGAGTCCAACCAAACCTGTCTGGTACTAAACCACATCCCTGAACACTTAATCTACCCATCTTTTAAATATCTCCAGGGGTGGTGACTCAGCTGCCTGCCTGGGCAGCCTCTTCCAGTGCTTGATAACCTATTTGGTGAAGAAATTTTTCCTGATGTCAAATCTGACCCTCCCCTGCTGCAACTTGAGGCCATTCTGTCTCGTCCTATTGCCTGTCACTTGGGAGAAGAGACCACCATCCACCTTGCTACAACCTCATTTCATCTAGTTGTAGACAGTGATAGGGTCTCCCCTCAGCCTCCTTTTCTCTAGGCTAAACAACCCCAGTTCCCTCAGCTGCTCCTCATAAAGCTTGTACTCCAGCCCCTTCACCAGCTTCATTGCCCTTCCCTGGATGCACTCCAGCACCTTAGTGTCTCATGCAAGTTATATATAATATATCCTTATATGTAATGTATATATTATATATATCTTGTATGTACATCTTGACTGATGGAGAAGGTGGAGTATCTGGAGTAAACTATTAGACTACTAGTCACAGTGTGATATACAGGAATGGGAGTGGCTTTCGGGAGAAATAGAATAGCTAAACATCAGTATACAAATACTTATTGCAGTGTGCTGAGACAAATGCTCTCAGAGCTGTTTCTCCTAGTGCTTTGCACAGTACTTTTTGCATTGATTAACTCCAGGTCACACTTCATGAGCTTGTCCTTTACAGACATTTAGCAGCTAGAAACTTTTATTTTTACTGGGTTTTCTTTTTCATTTTAAAACTTCTATAGGACAAGATAGTAGCTTCAGTGTAATACTTGCATAGCAAACCAGCACAGGCTAGCAGCTTCAGCTGCTGCTTTTCAGAATTGTGACTGTTAAGTTGATCTTAATCCTTCAGGCTCAAGTAAGTTTCTTTGTGGATTAAAGAGCTGGTGTGGTATCTAGTTAGATGCTTTCCATGCATTTCTGATGGCAAGTGTCAGTTTTCCCTTCTTAGCTGCTCCAGTTGCAGTGCTGGGCTCTGTAGATTTTTCCTGCGTCAAGCTCTCTCTGTGACATTTTGATTTTGCTACAAGTTTGTTTAAGTATAGGTAATTCACTTCTTGTTAGTTTTTAAAAAAGCTTGCAGATGTCCTTGTCCTGTTACTAGTTGTGACAGAGTCATTTGTGGGTTTTCTGTCAAGGTCCCAGGTTTATGTGCTGGGGGGTCACCATTGATAACCCTTATCAGACTTTGATGTGAGCTTTGGTGCTGTCATCCTGAGCCTTGTGCTTTAAGCTTGGTTGCTGGCGTTTCCAGAAGTTGGGAAGAAAGAAGTGATCACTGTAGCTGGTGCTTCATCTCCAGCCAGCCCCTGCTGGCTGAAGCCATGAGCTTCTTCCTTGGGCTGTCTCCAGATGTGTGTAATGGGAGCTCAGAATTGACTCTGATGTTAGTCATATCATAGTTTCTGTCTGGTTATTATGGCATCTGTAATGAGACCTGCATGGGAACCTCATGGGCAAAGGCTTATATTTGTTTTGCTATCGCAGCATTCCTGGGTGCCAACTCTCTCTTCTTTCTTGTAAGGATGAGAAAGCTACAGAAGCAAATTTAATTCCGTGTATTATCAAGCTCTGTTGGATGTGGAGAAAAGATCTCCTCCAGCAGGGACCAGCAGCTGGAGGGTGCTCAGGGAGGAGGTGCTGATGTGCTCTGGGCTTGACATTACAGGAGCTGCTCTTGGTGAAGTTCTGTGGAGCTCAGCTACAGACCTCTCCCAAAGGACTGAGCTGAGAAGGACCTGGGAAATCCTCTACAAATTGTCCTTCCCTTGTCTCTGCTGCTGTGCTAAAGATGGGGGACTGCAGCTCCCTGTGTGGTTTAAATACTGCCAGCAGCAGCATCTACATTCACATTGCCCCATAGCTTCAGCATCACTTAAGTCCTGCTTTTGGTAAGCTTTTTGCAGTAACTGCGATAGCCGGAACGTGGCTTTAAATTGAAGTTTTAAATATCCTGGGTCAATGGCTAAACACTGGCAAGCAGGTTTTCACAGAGCTGTATAAAGTAGGTACTAAATAGAATCATAGAATCATAGAATCACCAGATTGGAAGAGACCCACCGGATCATTGAGTCCAACCATTCCTATCATACACTAAACCATGTCCCTCAGGACCTCATCTACCTGTGCCTTAAACACCTCCAGGGAAGGTGAATCAACCACCTCCCTGGGCAGCCTGTTCCAGTGCCTAATGACCCCTTGTGTGAAAAACTTCCTCCTTATGTCTAGCCTTAAATCTCCCATGGCGGAGCTTGAGGCCATTTCCTCTTGTCCTGTCCCCTGTCACTTGGGAGAAGATGCCAGCTCCCTCCTCTCTACAACCTCCTTTCAGGTAGTTATAGAGAGCAATGAGGTCAAAGGCAGAAGAACTCCAGAAGGGAGGACATTCCGCAGTAGATGTATAGTAGGCAGTCCTTACTGTGTAGCTCCAGACCACTCTTCAGAAGGAAGAACACGCAGTATCCTGCATGGACTTGAAGATACAAGTGTTGGCAGTAAATTGGTTTCCATCTAAAGGGATTTCAGCAGGCGTAGAAATAAGCCAGGAGGAGGAGGAGGAGACAGTTGTTTTTGTTTTATGTCAGTGCCAAGTATGTTCAAGAAAACCTAAGGGAGAGCTTACAACTGAAAAAGGGGAGGAGGGTGAGCAGGAGAAAACCCTGAAGATAGGCAGGACAGGTGGAAAGAAAGAAAAGATTGTTAGAGACAGTGTGGCATGGTGGGCCAGAGCACGCTGTGGGTAGGCATCAAAGCAGTTACCCTTCCCTTTTGCTTGCCCTCCGCAGGAAATTATGTGCTTACCCAGGAGTGCGTTATGTTTGGGGTTTTATGTTTGTTTTGTTGTGTGTTTGTTTGTTTGTTTGTTTTGACTCGGGTATATTGCATGACTGGAGTGTGTGTGTGTGTTTCATTCACATCTCTAAATCACTGTTGTCCATTGTAATAGTTGTATATCCCAGCAATACGACTGCTAAATCTTCCAATGTTGCCCTCTCAGCCATACATGCGTAGAAAAGTAGTATGGTACCAAAGTCCGTGAGCGTGCAACTGATGGAATCATTCCTAATTTAAACTGATGTTTTGGGAGCAAATTCTGTACAGTTGCTCTACCAGAAGGAGTGTATGAGCCTGGCAGACAGGAGAACTCTGTCCTGGCAGTTGGAGAAGGTGCTGAGCAAGCTCTCTGTTACAGTGCAGATGCTTTTACATATGGATAAGTATATATTTAGCTGTCAGGAGAATTGAGGCCTGACATATGAATTCCTTGGACTGGGTACCTCATGCAGTTGATGGCAGCGGTGTAGTGGGTCATGCTTGGGTTGTTGGTTGATGCTTGAGAAGATCTTAGATCAAGTTTTTGGATGAACTGGTGACTGTGTCAAAGGTAGGCTGTTCAGTTTGGTGACAGTAGTACTGTTCATGCAAGGTAGTTTAATACTGGGAACTGTGTTGCTGAATCCAGGAGTCAGGTTCAGTTCTTGTTACATTAGGGTAGTGACTGCTACCTTTCAGAACCCTGAGGTAAATAAAATGTTTATGATACTGTCCTGGTTTCAGCTGGGATGAGTTAATTTTCTCCCTGTTAGCTGGTACAGTGCTGTGTCTTGGATGTAGTGTAAGAATAACATTGATAACATATAGATGTTTCTAGTTGTTGCTAAGTAATGTTTATACTAAGGACTTCTCAGCTTCCTGTGCTCTGCCAGCAGGGAGTGCACAAGAAGCTGGAAGGGGACAAAGCCAGCAGAGCTGACCCGAGCTGACTAAAGGGATTTTCCATACCATACAGCATCATGCTCATTATATAAACCGGGGAAGTTGGCTGGGGATCCTTGCGATTGCATTGTGCATCACTTGTTTTGTATATTTTATTATTTTGTTTCCCTTTGCTGTCCTATTAAACTGTCTTTGTTTCAGCCCATGAGTTTTGGCTTTATATTTTTTCACCCTTTGATTCTCTTCCCCGTCCCATCAGGGCAGGTGAAGGAGTGAGCGAGGGGCTGCATGGTATTTTGTTGCCAGCTGGGGTTAAACTGAGGCAGGCGCCAAGTAATTTTTCCATGGTGTGGTGATAAT
This sequence comes from Piaya cayana, assembly GCA_013389865.1. Lineage (NCBI taxonomy): Eukaryota > Metazoa > Chordata > Aves > Cuculiformes > Coccyzidae > Piaya > Piaya cayana. The sequence continues at coordinate 83,989 of WAAB01022666.1, forward strand.
TATTTTTCAAAATTCAGCATGAAAGTGTTCTGACCTTGTAATCTTTTCTAATCTTAGCAGGACTTTACAGTCTCCAACCCAGGTTCCGGTGGTGGTTTCTCCTGGAAATCAGCAGCTGCATACTGTAACACTCCAGACAGTGCCTCTTACTACAGTGATAGCCAGCACAGATCCAGCCTCAGCAACAACACCCCAAAAATTCATTTTACAAGCTATTCCTACTTCACAGCCCATGACGGTTCTTAAAGAGAACGTCATGCTACAGTCTCAGAAACCAGTCTCACCACCTTCTTCAATTGTGCTGAGCCCAGCACAGGTTCAGCAGGTGCTCACCAGCAGCGTGCAGACAATTTGCAATGGGACAGTCAACATGGCTTCGTCTCCATCCTTCAGTGCCACCTCCCCCGTGGTAACGTTTTCACCCAGCAGCCCCCAGGTGGTGGCTCATCCCTCGGGCACGGTGATCACTTCGGTTATTAAAGCGCCAGAAACAAAACAGATTGGTGTACAACAAGTGGTAAAAGAAGAAGACAGTGACAAACTAGATGACACTGAGCAGACGGAGCAGAGATTCCAGCAGCAACCGTTTGTGATGGTAGTGTCCAGTCCAAATGGTTTCCCATCCAACGTGCAAGTGAAGCAAGAAAACGAGCCATTGGAACCTGCTTCGTATTGATAAATGAATAAATAAAAAGACCCTGTGGATGATTATTTTCCTAAATGTGATGGGACCTTTTCAGTTATGTATATATGGTTTGATTCTGAAGCAAGATGTTGCAAAGCTACTTAATTTCTACAGTTATTTCTTAGAACTCATGCTTTAGAGTGGATTTTGATTTTCTGTTAATTGCTAAAAGCTATCATATAAATAAAATTATATGTTACTCATGTTTCAAAATACAGGCATGAAGGAACATGCTTTTTACGCTATGCAGACTTTCTTCTGAGGTTGTTGGCCAAAGTTTCAAATGTCTTTCTTTCTTCATCTTTTCAGCCTGTTGCTGATTAACATTGCAGTAATGTTGTTATAACTTTTTCTGTTTAATTCATACATGTATCACTTAACTTTTGAAACAAGTTACTTGTTGTGTGGGACATTTTCATTCCATGTGTAATAATCTTTATGATCAAATATCTGTTCCATACCGGTGACTTACACCGGTTTTAGACTTTGATAACCAGTTATCCTCTTTCATTTTTTGCAGCACAAGCTCTTGTGTGTGCAAAATGGAATATACACTCCTGTTGAGAGTACACAAAACATTTATTCCAGTAATGGATGATGCCACATCTATATTTTATACAAAAACATCAGATATATTTAATTACTGAAGCTAACAGCATCACTACAGGTGCAAATGTTTCATGCCATTTTGCAATTACAAAGTTTTAACAATTTTACTTTCTACATAAGACTATTTTGTAAGGGGAGAAGAAAACAAAAGATATACAATTTATGCAGGTATTTGGAGATTAATAGTGCTAAGGGTTCTTTTTTTGATTGTAAATAATGTACATTCAGTGTCACAAGGAAGTTTTTTCAGCTAATTTGTTTCCATACAAATTTTTGATAGATGCAAATAAGATCATTATGTTTAGAGGTCTAATGTTATATGTATTCATATTACAGAGTGAATTTGTATTTAAAGACAAATTTTTAAATGATGGAGCCCTCTGAACCTTGGGTCCTTGTCTTTTGTATTTTTAATTGGTTTATTATGAAAATAAATCAAGCGAAAAAACCTTTCTGTATTTATTCTGAAATGTTTTTATGTTGCTGTAGTGTTTTGATGATCATTATAGACAACCAGAATACACTGAGAAACAGGATGACACAATTAATCAGTGTGGGTCGGGTGGGACCTGAGCAGTTCAAACATCACTTCCAAACAGGCTGGAACATGCCCAAAGTGCTGTGGGCATCCTTTGCTATAGCAGCACTGTTCGCTTCTGGAGCTCCCATCAGAGTCCAAGAATGCGACTTAAAACTTCTTTTTCCATAGCTTCCCACAACATTACAGACAAAGAACCCAAAACTTTGACCCTAATTTGGGGTACCATTCATTGCAAAGGGCCTTGTACTTCTTATAACACAACCAGTGGCCCAAACTACTAGTTTCAAACCCTCATAATTCCTGTTTCAACAGAAGGCGAATTAAAAATAACACTATGCCAGGTGAGGTTAGTGGAATGTCAAATGAAAGGAAATGGGACTTTCTGTGATTGAATTAATGTAGGAGTTCTGTTGATTGGTTCATAAGGTTACATTTGATTTTAAAGATGAGCATAGGAGTACAGCAAAAACTAGTAGGGACAGACCCGTGGCAGAGTTTGGTCTAGGCAAAACTTCACAAACTGCTTCACGGGACCAATTCTGTGGCCACAGCTGCCCTGTTCAATCCAGTGTTTCTTCCCTCTGGCTCCCATGCAGTCCAGCTTGCACCTATAAATCCAATGCACCTCATCCAGTATTCAGGAAGGCTGGTGGTACCCACAGGGGCCAGTGGTTTATCCAGCAGTGCTCTCTGTAGTTGAGGAGCGGTGGCAATACTGCTAGGAAGGTGGAGAAGCATTGTAAAGCCTGTCTGACGCCATTCTTATCCCGGCAGCTCTTTCAGATCGCTGATAGCACTCGATAGGGAAGTTCAGGTTTATATATTCAGACTATAAAATAGGGATTTTTTTCCTGTAATACAAGTATTTCATACCAGTAAAACTGAAGTCAATGCATGACTGACGTTAGTGTGGGGAAGTTATTCTGCTGATTTACTGGAAACGCAGGGGGGACAAAAAAAATCACTTTAAGGTTACAAGTTTGCCAGCAAGATCTCTCCCCACAGATGCAACTACTAGAAAAACGGTTTGTCATTCATTAATTACATCAAAATATCTGAAATGTGGGCAGTTAATATTGGTCTCAGGCTTTTATAGAACACATTCAGATACTGTTATATCAAGCTCCACCAGATTATTTATAGACTCAGAAATAAATATGTGAGCAATATATTTGTGTATTAAAAGTTATACTTCTTTAATTATCAGAAGCCAAATCAGGTGGTGCAGGACGGCAGGGCTACACTGTGGTCTCCACGAGGTGCTGTGACATCACCAGTTCTGGATTGGGATGACTATATTGCACACAATTTGAATGCCCGTTTTCCTTGCAAATGTGTACCTGTGGATATGTCAGCTAGAAACATGGAGTCCACCTTCAGCACTCAGAACCTGTCTCCAACAGCAGACTCCGTTGTGTAGCAACAAGTAAATTAAAATCCCTCCATTCCCACAGCCTTTAGGCTCCAGTTTGCAGCCCGGTGTATCCGTACTCTCCTTGGAACAACTCATAACCCAAGAGCTGCCTGTAGGGCTGGAGCCACTCCCCCCAGCTCACAGCCACCTCCCTGCCAGTGGCCAAACCAGGCGTGCCAGCAGAGAATTGCTAGGTTGGAAAAGACCTTTGAGATCATCGAGTCCAGCCGTACCTGTCCTGTACTAAACCATATCCCTAAGCACCTCGTCTCTTTGTCTTTTAAACGTTTCTGGGGATAGTGACTCAACCGTCTCCCTGGGTAGCCTGTGTCAGTGCCCGATGAACCTTTTGGTGGAAATTTTTTCCTGATATCCAGTCTGAACCTTCCCTGCTGCAACTTGAAGCCACTTCCTCTCGTCCCATTGCTTGTTACTTGGGAGACCAACACCCACCTCTCTACAGCCTCCTTTACGGTAGCAGTGAAAAGTGATAAGGTCTCCCCTCAGCCTTCTCTTCTCCAGGCTAAACAACCCCAGCTCCCTCAGCCGCTCCTCCAAAGACCCGTTCTCCAGCCCCTTCGCCAGCTTCGTTGCCCTCTTCTGGAGACACCACGGCACCTCAACGTCTTTCTAGCAGTAAGGGGCCCAAAACCGACCACAGCACCCTCGGGGCGGCCTTGCCGGGGCCGAGCACAGGGGCACAATCACTGGCCGGCCCTGCCGGCCGCGCAGGTTTTGATATGGGCCGAGATCTCGTCGCTATTCCCGGCCACCTGGGCACACCGCCGTCTCGTGGTCAACCGCTGACAACCAACACCCCCGGCTCCTCCCCAACCGCTCCCCCAGCTCCGTATCACCAGCGAATTCGCCACCTGCTCCCTCCGGGTTCTGGGGAAGCGCTGCCGCCCCCCAGCGCGGAAGGGCTCCTCGAGCCACTCTATCGCGCCAGCTCGAGAGCAATAAAGGAGGTGCGCACCTCAGCAAGACACAGCCCTAGATCTGCTCTGGCGCGACCAGCTCTCCCAGCTCTATAGTGACGGGGAACTCCCGCCTCCCGGCAGCCCTTGCGCGACCGCGGCGGCGTGGGCGGAGTCTACGTGGAGATTCCCCCTTCCCGTCAGCCCTTGCGCGCCGGGCCTGGGCGTCCAACGCGCGGGAGGGGCCTGCGGCACCGCCCCGTCCTTTGCCTCCCGTCAGCCCTTGCGCGGGCGCGACGTGGGCGGAGCCTGCGGGGGGTGCCGCCGACCTTCCCATCAGCCTTTGCGCGGCCCGGGCGCGCGGCGCGGGCGCAACCTGGGCGTTGACGGCGTGGGCGGAGCCTGAGGGGAGACCCCCCCCATTTCCCGTCAGCCCCTGCGCGGCGGTCCTGGGCTCTCAATGCACGGGTAGGGGGCTATGGGGCCGCCCTCCTCCACCCTCTTCCTGTCAGCCCCTGCGCGCGGGGCCCGGGCGGAACCGCCCCCTTCCCGTCAGCCTCTGCGCGCGAGGCCCGGGCAGAGCCGCCCCCTTCCCGTCAGCCCCTGCGCGCGGGGCCCGGGCGGTCGAGGCGCCTCGGCGGCTCGAGAACGTTCTGGGGGGCGGCGATGGCGGCGGCTGCGGTTCCTTCTTCTTCTCCGCGGTGAGCGACCCTCTCGCCCCCGCGGAGCCCCCGGCCGCCGCCGCCGTGCCCGCTCACGCCGTTGTGTTTCCCCGGCAGGTTCTCGGACGCGGACATCGACCGGGACCCGGGGGCGGTGGCACAGGTGGGAACCGGGCCGGGGGCAGGGCCTGGGGCTGGCAGGGCCCCCCGGGAATCCCTCCTCAATCTAGGGGTCCGTTCTGCCCTGTCTGAATCTTCCCTGTGTGGGAAAGGGAAAACTGAAGCCGAACACACCCGAGTTTCTCTTCCGCGTGGGCAGAAGAAATCAGAGAATAGTTTGGGTTGGAAGGGACCTTAAAGATCATCCAGTTCCAACCCCCCTGCCATGGGCAGGGACACCTCCCACCAGCCCAGGCTGCCCAAGGCGCCATCCAACCTGGCCTGGAACACGTCTATGGATGGGTCAGCCACAGCTTCCCTGGGCAACCTCTGCTAGTGCCTCGCGGGCCTCCACGAGAATTAATTTCTTCTTAACATCTGATCTAAATCTTTCACCTTCTAATTTAAAGCCACCTGCCTTGTCCTGTCACTGCACTAAATAAATCTGTTGTGTTTTGTGGTTAAAAATGCTCCACTTATTGGAGAAATGTGTTCAATCTTTTACTATTCATTTTGTTCGTATTTGTTTTTCTCCCCTTTGTGTTTTGTGAGGATCAGAACTGGTTTTTATCAAACCTTGTAGCAGCCTTTCCATACTTAAAGGGGCTACAGGAAATCTGAGGAGGGGCTCTTTATCAGGGAGTGCAGGGATAGGATGTAGCGGAATGTTTTAGGCTGAAAGGGGAGATTTTGATTAGATATTAGGAAGAAGTTTTTTACTGTGAGAGTGGTGAGGAACTGGCACAGGTTGCCCAGAGAAGTTGTGGATACCCCATCCCTGGAGGCGTTCACAATGAGGCTGGATGGGGCTTTAAACAGCCTGGTCCCATGGAAGGTGTCCCCACCCATTGCAGGAGGTGGAACTGGATGATCTTTAAGGTCCCTTCTAACCCTAACCAGCCTATGATTCTATGATTTATTTCATCTCCATATAAAAACCTCACTTTTTTTACAGTGACAGCAATCATTCACTGGAACAACCTCCACAGGGATGTGGTGGAGCCCCACCATTGGAGGTGTTCAAGGTGTGACCAGACAGGGTGTTTGACACCCTCATCAAGGCTCCCTTTCACAGGAGAAGTTGGATGAGATCATCTTTTGAGCATTCTGTGATTAACAGGTGAAATCACAGACTCAAAGGAAAGCTCAGGTTGGAAGGGACCTTTACAGATTACTGCTTCCAATGCCCCTGCAATGAGCAGGGACTTTTTCAACCAGATCCGGTTGCTTGCAACCCATCCAACCTGGCCTTGAGTGCTTCCAGATATGGAGACTCCATTACATTTCCAGTGTTTCACCTCCCTCATTGTAGAAAACTTCTTCCTTTTATTCATTCTAAATCTACCCTCCCTTCGTTTAAAACCATTACCTCTTGTCCTGTTGCAACAGACTGTGCTTAAAGGTCTGTCCCCATCTTTCCTGTGGGCCCCCTTTAAGTACTGGAAGGCTGCTGTAATGTCTCCCTGCAGCTTTCTTTTCTCCAGGCTGGACAGTCCCAGCTCTCTCCACCTGTCAATATATTAATGTGCTTTCAAAAGTTTTTCTTACTTAAAGCACAGGGTTAATGATAATACAGAACTGGAGGGTGGATAAGTATTTCTGTTTGACATATTTTGAAGGGGAGAGGATGTATATGGTTAGTTCTGCTTGAACAGAGTAGGTGGCAGAAGCATAAGATGTTACTGAATTATCTTTCCATAAAGAAAATGGTGAAGCTGGATCTTGCACTCCTTGGGGTTTAGGCTAAAGCTTGTAGAAGGTCTTCAGAAGATAAGTGACATCTGAATGTAACCAAATACATCTGGTGTAGTAAAACTAATTTAAAATCTAAATAAAATAAGTTTCCCATTGTGTGAGAAAAATCCCTACCAACAAAAACCCCCTGACGCCAAAAGGTCTTTGGAAGTGTTAAAGATTATTATGGGAACATGCATTTCTGATCTTCTGTATTAACATAGTTGCTTTGCTTTTGTACTTTATATTTCAGTGCTTTGTATTTTCAGCACTTTAAAACAATATCTAACACCTCCTATAGGCATTATTTAATGTCTGACATGGTAGTGCTGGTTTGACCTGTGTAGCCTTTTAAAAAAGCACTGAACTGAGTCACCAGATTGTGCTTGGTAATCTCTGAACTGATAAGTCTCATAGTTCAGTGCAGTGTTTTGCTGACAGAGAAACTTGGATCTACATGTAGAATATGTTCATGTGATCTTAGATTTTTTTTTTTTCAGCTCATCTACTTAATATTTCTAATCTGGGAAACGATATTAATAAATGATGCTGTGTAACGCTTCCACACCTGACTAGACTCATGTCCAGTTTCTGCACTATGTCCTCAGGACCTTTGATTCCTTTAACTTCTGGAGAGCCTGCTTGGGCTTTCTGCACCTGCATCTGATAGAAGTGAAAGATCATCTTTCTTCTTTAAAGACTCTCTGTATAATAAAGCTGTCAACTCTTTAATGACTTTTTGTGATTTTAAGGTGAAAAAAGTAGCTTACTGAATGGAGACCGAAAGCACCTTTAATTCATATAAAGTCTTACCAGTAGCAGGGAGGGACCTGATGAACGTTCCCAATGTATTTAGAATTTGGTTTGCAACTTGGTTGCGTACTAAGGGCTTTTAGAGTCAAAATATTAGAAAACACACACTTGAGTGTTTGGGGGCAGCATATAAGCTTGTTTTAAGTAACTTGCTCATGACCATAATGTGGAGTTCTTGGTGCCAGTCAAGTATTACTTGGCTTTGTTCTCAAATATCTGTGTTAGAGAAGCAGCTTCTTTTGGTGATTGTGTCTGAATGAGGTGTGGTGACTTACTGATAAAAAGCCAACAAAGAGATGAATTCCACACTGTTGAAAATGCTTTGGTTTGGTTTTCTTTTTCTTCCTGGGGTGAAGGTTCATTCTGTAGGAGAATCAGTTTGTGTGTTATCTGCTGGTTCTAATTGGTGCTTCTGTCATTAGTACCAGAAATAACACTTAAAGTTAGAGGTGAACTGTCACAGAAGTGGCTCTGAATTGCCTGTCGTGTTCAGTGTCGGAGTTAGACCCCACTTGGTTTTGAGGGCCAAAAGCATAGTATGAACCAGTCTTAATGCGTGGGTTCTTGTGTTCCTCCTGTGTGGAAAACCTATAGCCATGAGTATTTCTGTAACGATGGCTGTTCTTGAATGACTTTAAATCTTGGGAGGGCATTGGTACAATTAGATGGAGTTAAGGTGTCTGCTGCCTGCCACTTTCAGGCTGCCTGAATTTGATAAAACTGGCAAGTTCCTTATACATCGAGTTTAAGCTTTGTGGGTGAGAACTGAGCAACAGGTCAGCAGTCATGTCAATTAGAGATATTTTGGAAGAAAACATCCTTAGTTAACAGAGTTGCATACTGTATTTTTATGGGTATTTCCGAGGTGCCATTTCATGGGTTTTTATTCTATCTCTACAGGAACTGACAACAGCTTTGGAAAAGAACCCAGATGATGCTGAATATTATTGTCAACGAGCTTATGCTCATATTCTTCTACAGAAATATGCTGGTAACATCTTCAGACAACACTGAGAATCCTCTTATGAGTGTTTATAATGTGTTCTTTATAGAAGATGTCTTCAATCTCAAGCCAAATTTAGTAGTGAAGTGTTATCTGTAACTTAATGTGCTGCCTTTACAGTTAGTGCATAATTTTTTAGTTTAGTTTGTCATTGATTGTTTTTGTTTCTGCAAAGCTTCCAATACTGTGCAGTCTCATCTTTCTGTTTGATTTTAGCTTAGTATTATCTTGGCAGCTTTTTTTTTAAGTAGACTTCTTAGACAGATTTAAGCTTTGTGTTTTTAAGCATCTTCCATCCATGTGTTTTTTGTAGAGACTGCATCCTGTCATGGTAGGAATATGATAACTGGAAAAGGTTAACTCAAAACCTTAAGACTCGGTCTATTTTTTCTTTCCAATTAAAAAAATACCCCACAAACAGATTCACGCTTCAGATATAAGTAGAGAATGTGACTAAATTAAAATTATGCTACATCTTGCATAGAGCTCTGCAGCTGAATGAAGGGTTCATCCAGAGGAGCTGTGGCTAGATTTAATTCAAACAATGTGATTTGTGTGCAAGATATGAAAGCTAACGTAGTACACTGCAAAATATTTTCCAGTACTAAAGGACTTGCAGTTTAATGCTTTTTTATAACGTGTTATTATATTTCTCACCTTTGAAATTATTTCCAACAGATGCAGTTGCAGATGCAAAAAAGTCCCTAGAGCTCAACCCAAATAATGCTGTAGCGCTTCTTAGAAGAGGGTACGTATTGTGTATCGTGCGTGGGAATATGATGGTAATCTGTAGGGCAGTAGTCGTATTAGGGTTATGGCTCTGTACAAGCTTTTTACAACACCATGAATGACTATATTTAATGCCATAACCACTTGTAACTAATAATGCTGTGGTTATAAAAAGCAATTTAGTTTGGAGTGATTTTCTTAACATCCTAACCATTTCAAAAATATGCCTCTGAGGTGATTCAAATTCTTATATGTGTGAATTTAACCTATGTAGTATATGAGCTAAGGATGTGGTGATCTTCGGAATGTGGATTAGACTGAAAAGTAATGACTGTTTCCTTGTGGTTTTCTTTTTTCGTGTCAGGTTAGGTGAATATCATATCAAAAACTACGCATCTGCTCTAGAGTCTTTCAGAGAGGGACAGAAATTGGACAGTAAGTATTAGAATTTCTTTTTGGCACGGTGCTCATTTGCTACTGAAAAGAAAATGTTAGTTGAAAGTAAAGACTAAGGAGAAACATATATATATATATGGGGTTTTTTAAATGGCTAATGAGTTAGATGCCTGAATTCCCATGTCTGGCTTTTGTGAAGGTTTGTGCAGTCACTGCATAAAAGTGTAAAACTTCTTAAAAACATCTGTCAAAGTTCTTGGCAATTAGTATATGATTTTATCAAATGAGGAGTGTTTTCCTGCTTCCTGGAGGTCTGACAAATAAATGGTGGGATGTTAAGTGTCATAGTACAGTTTCTGAACACAGCGTGTTCCTCATATGTAGCTGGAGTTTCTTGATAGACCAGTCTTTGGAAAGAAGGTAGAACTTAATCATAGAATCATGGAATAGTTCAGGTTGAAAGGGACTTTAAGAGCATACAGTTCCAACCCCCCTGCCATGGGCAGGGAGACCTCCCACTAGATCAAGTCACCCAAGGCCTCATCCAGCCTGGCCTTGGACACCTTCAGGGATGGGGCAGCCACAGCTTCCAGTGCTTCACTGCTGTCATGGTGAAGAAATTCTTCCTAACGTCTAGTTTAAATCTGCCCAGTTTATACCCATTCCCCCTCGTTGTATCACTGCAAGCCTTTATGAATAGTCCGTCTTCAGCTTTCTTGTAGGCCCCATTCAGGTACTGGAAGGTTGCTGTAAGATCAGAGCCTTTTCTTCTCCAGGCTGAACGACCCCAACTCTCTCAGCCTGTCTTCATGTGGAAGGTGCTCCAGCCCTCTGATCATCTTTGTAGCCTCCTCTGGACCTGTTCCAACAGCTCCGCCTCATTTTTACGCTGAGGATTCCAGAACTGGGCACAGTGCTGCAGATGAGGTCTCACAAGAGAGGAATAGAGGGGCAGAATCACCTCTCTCAACCTGCTGGCCACACTTTTTTTTATGCAGCCCAGGATAGGGTTGGTCTTCTGGGCTGTGAGTGCATGTTGCTGTCTCATGTCGAGCTTCTCATCAATCAGCATCCTGAAGCCCTTCTCTGCAGGGCAGTTCTTGTTCACGTCATCCCCCATTGTGTACTGAAATCGGGGATTTCCGTGACCCACGTGTAGGACCTTGCACTTGGCCTTGTTGAACCTCATGAGGTTCTCACAGGCCCACTTCTCCAGCCTGTCCAGGTCCGTCTGGATGATATCCTGTCCTTCCGATCTGGCAATTACACCTCTCAGCTTGGTGTCACCTGCAAACTTGCTGAGGGTGCACTCAATCTCTCTATCAGTATCATTGATGAAGATATTAAACAGCACCAGTCCCAGTATGGACCCCTGAGGGACACCACTAGTCACAGATCTCCATCTAGACTTTGAGCTATTGAAAGCTACTCTTTGAATACAACCATCCAACGAGTTCCTTATCAACTGTACTGTCCACCCATATATGGATATGAAATCCATCTCTCTCCAATATAGAGGGAAGGATATTGTGGGGGACCATGTCGAAGGCATTACAGAAATCTAGGTAGATCATATCTGTTGGTTTTCCTGTGTCCCCTGCTGCAGTCACCTGGTCATAGAAAGCCACTAAATTGGTGAGACAGGATTTGCTCCTGGTGAAGCTGTGCTGACTGCCATTAATCCTCTCCTTCTTCCCCATGTGCTTTAGCATAGCTTCTAGGAGAATCTGTTCCATGATCTCCCTAAGCACAGAGGTGAGGCTGGCAGGTTGGTAGTTCCCAGGGTCTTTTCTGCCCTTTTCAAAAATGGGCACAATGTTACCCTTCTTCCAGTGGCCAGGGGCTTCTGATTGCCTTTTCAGATATCATGGAGAGTGTCTTGGCAACCACATTTGCCAGTTCTCTCAGGACTCTGGGATGCATCTCCTCAGGTCCCTGGCCTTATAAATGTTCAGGTTCCTCAGGTGGTCACGAACCTGTTCCTCCTGTACAGTGGGGAGGGGGTTTATCCTCCTGGTCACCATCTTGCTGCCCCATGACCCAGGAGGGGTGACGAGAGTAGTTATCCATGAAGATTGAGGCAGAAAAGTTAAGTACCTCAGCCTTCTCCTCATCTGTTGATATGAGGTCAGCATTCCCAGCCATCAGTCGAGGTACGTTCTCTTTGACCCTTCCTCTTCTGATTGACGTACTTGTAGAAGCCCTTCTCTTTGGTCTTTACTTCCCTTGCCAAGTTCAGCTCCATCTGTGCCTTGGCCTTCCTGACTTCCTCCCTACACAACCCGGCAGCATTGTGCTAACCTGTGCTTGCTCCCAAGTGATCTTGCTCCCTTCTGCTCTTGTGCCTGCTTAGCTCCTTCTTTCAATGCATTAAGTCTGTGGAAAGCTACTATTTTTAAAGTCTTTTCCTCCTGGATTAGTTTTTGAAATGGCCTAAGGAAAGGTCTGAGTGCTGAAGCCAGCAGAAGTGCAACCACAGAACAGTGTAGGACAGTGGTAGTGGATGGGGGATGCTGAGGAGTTGCAGCAACTGTTAGTTATCCGCTTAGGCTGCTCTGGAATAGCAGTTAAAAACATAATGAATTTCCTAAAATTCTTTAGGTTTTGGTGGCTCTGGGTTGCACGTGAGGAAGGCAAGTGTGTCTTTGCAATGTAGCCAATTTCTCTATTCACTATCTTCCCATAAAAGGAAGTGATTCATAGAATCTTAGAATCACCAGGCTGGAAGAGACCCATCGGATCATCGAGTCCAACTGTTCCTATCAAACACTAACCCATGTCCCTCAGGACCTCGTCTACCGGTGCCTTAAACACCTCCAGGGAAGGTGAATCAACCATCTCCCTGGGCAGCCTGTTCCAATGCCCAGTGTCCCTTTGTGTGAAAAACTTCCTCCCTGGTGGAGCTTGAGGCCATAATTGGCTTCCAGTGGCTTTTGTACCTTTCTTTACCTGCTAAGTACCTTTTCATACGTCTTCAAACTCACCACTTCTGAATTTAATAGAGTGATTAATCGATATTTTCCCCTCTTCTTGCCACATCCCAATCAACCACTATCAGTTTGAGGCTTTTCATGTGTATGGATGTTGGCACCTTTCTAGTTTGTTGGCTGGAGTCATTGAAAATACAGATTACACACAAAATCTTCTCAGGCCAGAGCATTGCTTGTTTTTAATTCGGTTTAACTTCGCATCCAGCTTGTGTTGTGGGGTGCAGCAGCACACATAGCTGCAGATAAATTTTTAGGTAAGTCAGTGAATACCAGGAACCTGTTGGCTAATTCAGAATCCCTGAAATACAGCACAACCTTTTCCTCTATTGAATTGCTTTGACATCTACCTGTTTGAATTTAATTTGCAGTTGTTTTGCTGCTTACCCAGCTGAAGTGTTTCTGAAGCTTCCCAGTCCTTCCTGATTACTCTTTCATCTGCAGACACTTTCTGCAGTGCTTCCTGTATCTCATTACAAAAATCTGTGACCTGCTGTGAGATGAGGAGTCTCCTGAAGGCCCTTTTAAAAATACAGATTTTTTTTTTTCAGTTGGTTCTCTTCAATCTATTATGTAATTTGCTGGCAAGTTAATATCAGTAACAGAGTTCGCCTTTGCGGTTCTATGGAAAGTTTGATGGATCCCAGGTGGAAACAGTTGTGAGCATGTGCTTTTTGGTAAAATAATTAGTTTCCAGTTAAATGTAGCTCTTGCAAACTGAACAAAGCACAGGGGGAAATTTGCAACATACCACTAAGCAGGTGATAAAGAGAGAAGGTTTCAGCTGTGGCAGCCTCAGAGAGAGTTGCTATGATGGGGAATTCTTTGCTGGTTTCTTTGTCACACAAGGGGGCAGGAGTACACTGATATGTTTCTGTTCCTTGCTGGTGTAAAGGGCTGATTTAAATCTTCATCTGGAATGCTAACAATGATGAGCTTCCTACTCGGTGCTCATTACTGACAGGGCTAGGGTACCACAGCAAGCTTCCCATTACCCACCCACGGGGTTGTCTAAATAGGAGTTGATGTGGGGAATTGTTGAATATGCAATGTTTCTTGAATTTCTAGAATAACATTAAGTGGCAGGATTCATTTCACTAAGCCATGAGACATGAATGAATATGCAGTGTTTCTTTGGAATTCCACATTTTTGGAGTTCATTACTTTGCCTTAGGTTGAAGAGGCGGTGTGATCTGCTACTCTGCAGTATGTGATGTGTATTTAGGACAGTTACACTCAAACTTCGTTTTTTGCTGTGACCACCTAATGGATTTGGTAAAGGTGAAATGTATCAGCTTTTTAAATAAACATCTTGGGTACCTTCATTGTATTCTAAGAGTTAGATTTTCAGGAAGTGAAGACCCAGGTAGGCTTTCTGAACTAGAAAGTATTAATAGAAGTTGTTGGTAAGTTCTTTGGGAGCATAATGCAGTTACAGAGCACAAAAAAAAGTGCTTTTGCCTCAAATTATAAAATGTAGTAGGATCATAGAATCATAGAATAGTTTGGGTTGGGAGGGGCCTTAAAGATCATCCAGTTCCAACCCCCCTGCCATGGGCAGGGACAGCTCCCACTAGCCCAGGCTGCCCAAGGCCCCATCCAACCTGACCGTGAACATCTCCATGGATGGAGCAGTCACAGCTTCCCTGAGCAACCTGTGCCAGTGCCTCTCACCACCCTCATCAAGAAGAAATCCCTCCTTATGTCTAGCCTAAATCTGCCTGTCTCCAGTTTATGCCCTTTGCCCCTAGTCCTGTCACTACAAGCCTTTGTGAACAGTCCCTCCCTAGCTTTCTTGTAGGCCCCTTTCAGGTTAAAGGGATGCAGGGAAAGAGGCAGTAGTTGGTGAGAATGATCTTCTAAGAACATAAGGAAGATAACATGGGATCTTTCCTATAAAGTTTGTGTTGCATAGCAGTCTTGTCATAAACCATGGTTAAATAATTTCTCATTTGCTGCTGGGTCAGTAGTGACTTGACCGAGTTTCTCTTTTCTGAGTCTCTTGAACCTATTACATTTAGCTTCACTTTTGATGAATAAATGTTCCCAGCTTTGAAAATTAGAAGACTTTTTAGGGTATGGGTGCTGAGTTTTAAAAATACGGATTACTATTGCAGGGATGCTCTGGGGCTCATCTAATTTCATGCCCTAGCCAAAAGCAGTATTAACTTTTGAATTTTATTGTGTTTGCTTGAGCCTTTCTGCTCTTGATTTCTAAGGACTTGGAAAACTGAAGATTCCACAGCCTGTTTGGGTAACCTGCTCTGGTATTTGATCACTCTTTCAGTCAAGAATTTATCTAGTTAAATCAGAACTCTGCAGCATCTTGGGTCCTTTGCTTTGCTTGCTTCCTTTCCCTCTGTACTTCTGAGGGCAGTCTGTGGTCAATCAACTGAATACTTTAAGTATACAACAGGTGGTTGAAGAGAGCCCTTGGATCCCCCAACAGAACCCTTTGATAGTTAATTTTGATTAATTGAATCTGAAAATTGTTATCTTTGTTCTAGGATTTGCTAGAAATACAGAAGGGACTGCAGCAGTCAGTGGCTGATTGCGTAGTTATTTCAAGACGGCTGCATTATTATGTGCATTTTTATCTTTTCCTGACAACAACTGAGAGATTACAGAACATTAATGTAGCTTAAGATTTAGATAACTTTTAAGAAGGCTGGTGGGGAGTTGAACTGTTCTTAACAGCTGGCCACTAACGTTACCACTTTTTTATTTTTCTGACTTTGAAGAATTTCTCTAGAAGATTAGTTGAAAGAAGATGATTATTCTGCTGTTACACCGCTGCCTGTTGAGCTATTTTCCAGTGATTTAATTTCTGAGGGCTTTGCTTCCTAGAATATCAAGGTCTTACTAAATTTTTCTGTGATTTTTATTCACAGGGTGGAATTGCTACCTGTGTATTTTAACATCCTTGAAACTTTAGATGTGTTTGCAAAGTTTGTGTGAAACCACACTTGGTGTTTGTGAAGACTTGTGCAGCTTTAGGTTGTCCTCAGAACAGACTGTTCTGATGTCGCTCTAGAGAGGAAGGGTGTGATTGCTTGAAAAAATAATTCTAAGGGTAATGGAAAAATGTGTAAAACTACACTTCTTGCTTTTCAAACAGTTATATAGGGGTTGAGCAGACAGGAAATAATTACTGTATTTGGGTCAGTTCAGACAAATTGTAGTGTCTTAAAAATTAATTTGAGGTTAATTAAATATAACAGAGTTAAATAATAGAGCTGTGTAAAATGCTTAACTGGAATGACAGAGGGTACAAGAGGATAATAGGAAATAATACCTTTTATTATAAACTGATGTGAGTTTGGGATGGTTTTGTTCCATGTATAGTGCTTGAGGAGTGTTAATGTTAGTGTTTGATCTCTTCTAGATGTAGATGATACCTTTACTATTTGGATTAAAAGATGCGAAGAAACGCTTAATGGTAAGAAAAACTATGTTTATTTGCTAAAGGGTTTGATTTGTCCTGTGCTTTGAAGCTATGTCATGTTTTTCAAATATTTGCAGCATACCTCTTACTTGGATCAAAAGAATTATTTATTGTTAAGAAGTCACTTTTTCCTATCTCTTGTTTCTCTCGGTGTAAATACTGAATGCGTCTATTCTAAATCTTCAGCTTGAGAGAAACATTAATGTTAGGTTTTTAATGTAATGATCAGCTGTGACAGAGGAGTAACTAAAGTTCAGACAATAGTAATCAACTTTAACTTGTACTCACACACCACTGCTGACTAATTTTAACTGTGGAAGCATGTGTCAGCTTACTTTTGGAAAACAACAAGATCAGTTTTCAAGTCTTGCAGAATATAAAGTTGGAAATAAATGGAAATCTGACTTTTTTTTTTTTTAATCCTTAATTCAATGTGGAAGGTACCTTAGGTGCTCATTGCTGCTTTGGCATCTTATCTGTTGTAGTCAGTGAGTGTCATTACAGTTTCCTTTTTATACTTTCCTGGCACTCCAGACTATTAAGTCATCTGTAGTGTTTAAGCTGCCTTTGGATTTGTAATGAGCTATAACAGAATAGCTGATGTAGTTTTATTCCTCTCCGTGTTGTGACTTTCCCACACATGGGAAATGAGGCAGTGGAATAAGTTCATTTCAACCTGTTGACTGAAAACCACACAGAATCATAGAGCGGTTTGGGTTCGAAGGGACCTTAAAGATCATCCAGTTCCAACCCCTCTGTGATGAGCAGGGACACCTCCCACTGGATCAGGCTGCCTAGAGGAGAACTCCTTTGTCTTATATAGGAACAAACAAATTTCTTTGTGGTATGTTTTTGCCAAGTTTGTTTTTTATATCAGATAAGCGATTGACGTCTTATTTGCAGAGTTGTCTTGGGTGACCACTTTCTTTCCCCTCTCAAGGAAAGAGGTTATATGCATTTTTCTCAACAACCATAATTACTTCTTGCAATGTTTTGTCTCAGTTGTCCTGTTTTATCCTGAGTATTCATCCCTGCCTTTTTTTTGACACATTTTCTTAATTCTCAGTACATCAGCAAAAAACCCCTTCCCAACAAAACAACTCTGATTTCTTCATTACAATAATATTTTTTTTATTGATAATCTTTATGGTTTTTTTGTTGGATGTGTTATAAGGAAACAAAGGGAGTTTTTTCTTTTCAAACATGCCTAATCAAAAATGTTATAGTAAAAATACTTAGAAGAGGAGATACTGAGCTGTAGTTTAGATCCAAGTATTGCATTGTGTTTGAGGTCATACGAGTGATTTTTCTGTGCCAGGTTTTCATCTCTTTCCCCAGCTGGGTTTTCCTGACACGAGATACAGACTTGATGAGGACTTTGTGCTGTTCATATGGGCAGAGGTAAACCTAGCACAGACTCACAGGAAATGATTGTTAAAACTCGTTTGCCATGATGTTGCTTTCATTTAAAAGTTCTGTGTAGGTTTTTGATAAGCAAGGTAAAGTAATGGAAAGTTTGTTCCTTCTGTTAATCAGAATGTGCTTTATATTACAGTTGTTCCTTTGCACACGTTGCTGATTGAAGTCCGTTTAAAAAGTAGAGTGCCATAAAAGCAAAAGAGTAGAGGTAGAACTGGTGTGTTTTTAACGTCTCTGTAGAGACTGCAATAAATGCAGAATGCCGGGAGTAACTGGAGAAAACTAGAATAAGTATATGCCTTGCAGGTTCAATGTGTCTCTCTCTGAAAGTACAACTTTTTTCTTTTTGCAGTGTCACAGACGGAAGTGGTAAGATGTTTTCCTTAATATGTTTACTGTTCTGATTTTTTTTGTTAAGCCAGAGCTTACTTTTAGGATTCAGTGGCTTCTTGCAACTTTCAGGTTTTAAGAATGATCTTTTCTACTGCAATTCTCAAGAATTTAAATTTTCTTCTAAACGTGTGCGGTTTTTTATTTGAGTTGAAGGTTGCAAAAATTCAATCCCAAAGACTTGCAGGGATGGTATCAAAGCTGGCAATTACTGTACACTCACTGAAGTAAACTTGAACTTTCTGGCTTGCAGTCTGTCACCTAATTTACGATTAACCAGCTCCTCTTGTCAATACTAACTTGCTTGTGACTGCTTGAAAGCAACGTTTTGTTTTTTTACCAGTAACTTGCAAGTGATTTGTGTGATTCTGCTGTAACTTGTTCAGATGCCAGTTTCCCTATTTTTATTGATAATCTTCAGAAGAGGTGTTGAAGTTGACCCCTGCCTTTTTTATCTTGAGAAAAAGAAATGGGAATTTGCATTGGATGTTATATTCCCTCTTTCATAGTTACTTGAATTTTTTATGTTTTAAGAATAAGGTAGAGCGGGAGAATGTACAGAAGACATGGTGGGTGTATGTGAAGACAAATTTTACACTTAAAAGTTCTCTATTTTTAGAAGCTATACCCTGAGTTCTTATATGTTTTTCAGATTTACTTCATGACTTTTAGATTAGCAGTGTAGTTGCTCTGTGTCTTTAATTTATAATGTGTCTGACCGGTATATTTCAAGTTGTAGACTGACATATTTGATGTAAATTGAATCTTTTAAATTCATCATCTGGCATAAATGGCTAGCAGAACAGTGAAGAGCTTACCTCTAAGTTGATACTCATACATAATTCAAGAAAGGGGGAGCAATCAGTATGAAAATTATTTGTGTTTTTGTAAAGTGCTTTATGGTGTGTTTTCACTTACACTCCTGTAACTTTCTTTCCAATGGAATATACTTCAACTAGAATGCACAGCAGCAGCCTTTGCCACCAAAGATCAAGTAAGTTAATTTCAACTTTACTGCGAGTGTTAAAATAATTGACACTTGCCTTGGGGTTTGGAGAAGCGAGTTAATAACTATAGAAACTCCTTCTGGGTAAGTTTAAAAATGTGGCAGTCTAAAGTAACACGTGTTTCTCAGTGTCATCACTTTTGTTCAGACGGAATTGTACTTCCAGGAGGTTATGCCTCACTGGGAGAGTGGGGAATGAAGTAAGCATTCTGGCTTCTAATTCTCATAGTGAGCTTAATTCA
This sequence comes from Piaya cayana, assembly GCA_013389865.1. Classification (NCBI taxonomy): domain Eukaryota; kingdom Metazoa; phylum Chordata; class Aves; order Cuculiformes; family Coccyzidae; genus Piaya; species Piaya cayana. Next base: position 103,140 of record WAAB01022666.1, read on the forward strand.
AAGACTGCCCCATTGTGCCTAGTATAGGTAATGCTTTTCAGATAGTTTTAAGATCCTGAACAAAAGTGCAGTGGAATACATAGAAGGCAAACAATATTATAGAATCACCAGGTTGGAAAAGAGCTCTTGGATCATCGAGTCCAACTATTCTTATCAAACGCTAAACCATGTCCCTGAGCACCTTGTCTACCTGTCTTTTCAACACCTCCAGGGAAGGTGAATCAACCACCTCCCTGGGCAGCCTCTTCCAGTGCCCAGTGACCCTTTCTGTGAAATTTTTTTTCCTGATGTCCAGCCTGAATNAGTACCCTCCCTCAACCTGGTGTTATGAATTGTGACCTAATTTTGATATGCTTCTTGGCTAAAAGAGATTCTTTGTTCTGCAACTACTTACCTTGTCAATTTTTCAACTGCTTTGTTTGAAGGAAGTGGAATAAATCTCATTTTGTATTCTTCTTTCCCTCCTTACATAATGTACACTTCCAGCTTTAAGTATTCTTCTGTCAATGTCTTTGCGGTCACTTTTTCCTCTCTTCTTGGTTTTTTTTTTTAGATATGACTGGTACCAAACAGAATCTCATGTAATCGTGACAATAATGATCAAGAATGCGCAGAAGGATGATGTCAGTGTGCAGTTCTCGGAGAAAGAGGTGATTTGTGTTGGTTATTGATGCACATACCTGGATTCTCTAAGATGTAGTAATTGAAATGGTGAACATTATTCGCTGCAGTAGTGTGAAAAAAGGGTAAAAGAGGTCGTCTGTCTGAGGATTTTTTATGTACGTTTGTGATACAGATGTGTGTGTGCTCCATCAAGCTAAGCAGGATCTCTTGCCACAGTGCTATGGTGTGCGGGCTGGAAAGGGAACATCTGCTTTTCAGCTGCCTCTGTTTTGGGAGGATGGGGGAGGAAGTGATACGGACTTAAGATGTTTTGAGTATGCATGAGGAATAGGAAAGGATAGAGGCAAGGTATTCTCAGAATAGGTATGAGTGAATAATACCTTAAGGTAAGATGATTATAGTAAAAGAAGGAATATTACTGGGTAGGTTTTTCTTGCTTTTAGCATTATTAAAATTGTTAGCTAGAGCAAAATATATATTTCAAGGAAATGCAGCAATCTATTTTAACACTGTATGAGGTACCTGTAATGTTCATGTTTAATTTAGCTGAGAATATTGAAGAGTTAGGTTCTTATTCTCAACTAAGCTGATACTTTGTGACCTGCCAGAAGTACCTGGTTGTTACTGTCTGCTTTAGGTTGTTAAAGCTGTGTGAGTGCTTGCCACATAGTTTGTGTATATCAGAAGGGAAGTTGCAGATTGTTCTCATGTTCCATTATTAATGTGTTGACACTTCATTTGCCATATAATTCTTTCCCCAAAGAATGCAGATCAAGCTGACAAGATAATAGGCTTTTGGAGTACTTGCTGGCTGGGAATTGAAATCTCCTGTTCATTTTCTAGTGCGCTTTAGAAACACCTTGTTCAATAATGCAGTCATGTAATGGCGTCATCTGAAATTCTGATGCCTGATGCTTTAAGTGTCCTAGTGAAGGCTCATTAATTTAATCAGTTAATCTTGGTGCCAAATGGCAATTCTTTACTTGAAATGGGAAACTGCTGTCAAAGATGACCAGAGATGTATTTTCAACTCTTAACAGATGAATGCATCAGTGAGACTTCCATCAGGTGAAGACTACAACTTAAAGCTTGTTCTTCTTCATTCTATAGTGCCAGAGCAAAGTACATTTAAAGTGCTTTCAACAAAGGTAAGCTTCACAAAGTGTAAATTATTTCTTTGACTGTTCCTGACATCAGAAACATTTCTGCTCTATTTTCTTGTCTCTGCAACAGTCATAATATCTTGCTTTTCATACAGGATTGCTTTTTCTTTCTTCAAGGTGCCTTTCAGCCAGTGGGAGGCTTTCTAAACTTGTGCAAATATAAGAAATAGTAATATGATGGTGGTTACTGAAGTGCAAATGACAGTTACATTGAGGATGCTTTTACTTGTTGCTGTAGAAAGAAGACTGTGATCTTCACTCTTACAGTTCATGTATTAGGAAAGTATGAACACCTTTCTGCCAAACGTTTAGGAGCCAGTATTGCCTTATGAGGCATGGTTATCTCTGTGTGCCTGAGAAATATAAGTCAGACTTAGAGGATTTTGGTGTTGAAATGATCCTTAGCCCTTTCATGGCCTTTTCTTGCTGGTAAAGGTTAATCATAGGGTTAACTGTTCTTGGCTTTGCAAGGGAACATCTTCCATGCTGTTCCTGGAAACAGTACTTGCTTGAAGATGCTTGAAAATTGCATGGTGTCAGAGAGAATGTTTTCATCTCACTATTTTGTTTCTGGAAACTAGATATAAGGAGGAATTTCTTCATGATGAAAGCGGTGAGGCCCTGGCACAGGTTACCCAGGGAAGCTGTGGCTGCCCCATCCCTGGAGGTGTTCAAGGCCAGGATGGATGGGGCCTTGGGGAGCCTGGGCTGGTGGGAGGTGTCCCTGCCCATGGCATGGGGATTGGAACTGGATGATCTTAAAGGTTCCTTCCAATCCAAGCTATTCTCTGATTCTATATTACAGGTACAGAAAAAGAAGAAACAGTCTGTGGTCTGGCATAGAGTGTATTGTTGGTAAAATGCATAGACAGGAATATACTTTGTCCTTTGAGCCAAGTCTCTGAAGCAGGAATGTATTTTTCATTCTTTCCTTGTATTTCAGTAGTGGTTCTGCAGTGCTTTTGAAAATTCCCTTTTGTTCTTCTGTTCCAGTTTACCTGTTCCCTTCTCAGAAGAGTAACTATAATGGTTCTTGCAGCATTCCACAGAGGAGGGATTTCAAGATAGCATGAGAGGGTTGCCATAGGAAATTGGTCTCGTTTTTCCACTCCTCATGCTAAGGAGGCTGGGTAGGTTGTGTGATGTGTTTTGAGTCATGTCAGCTCGTATGTGGTGGGAGATAAGCAGAGTGCTCAAAGTATGCAGAAAATCTGCTGGTCCATTAGTATTTACATAAATTGGAGTGGAATGGGCATGGATGTTGTCAAGAGGAGTAATTGTGAGTGTCTGCTTGCTTTGTGCTTCTGTCTAGCTTGTGTTATGCTTTTCATTTGTCTTGAAGTTAACCATTTATTTTATGGAGCATCTCCATGGTACTCTGAGCACTGCTGAAATGAACTTGTCTTTGTCTTTCTATGCTACCATCTCTAGCCTGGGTTAATCTCTGGAATAATCTCTGGGAGTCTAGAGCTTGGTTTAGATTGAGGATTTTAGAGTGGTGCGAAAGCTTTAGTTACCTTCAGGCAGTGTCTGAATTGTAAATATTTTGCATTTGGTTTAATACGTTACAGTGCTGTAAAATCATGAGAGAATATTTTTGACACGGAATGGGATAAGAGAGAACACGGGAGGTGTTCTAACAGCAGGAGGCCGTGCTTCAACATATTCTTCCTCTTGCAGGAAAGAATAGGGTAAGGACTTTCGCCTTCCCTGGAGGTGTTTAAGGCACGGGTAGACGAGGTCCTTAGGGACATGGCTTAGTGATTGATAGGAATGGTTGGACTCGATGATCCGATGGGTCTCTTCCAACCTGGTGATTCTATGATCCTATGATTCTATGACATCTGGGAATGCATAGTGATGCAAGACAATTTTATGTGATGCCTCGGCTAATTCCGGTTTTGACCAGCAGGTGGGGTCTGGATGAAGAAAATAACGTAAAAGCAATGCTGTGTTAAGACTTCTTTCATGGCTTAGAATATTTTACTTTGAAAAACGTTGAGTGCTTTGGAGGAGTGGTGCAGCCTTAGTGTTTGAATACGAGAAATTCAGATTTGTTTTCAGTGGCTTCAGCTGTGCGCTTTGTTCTTGTGAGCAGTATGGAAAATACACAGTTATTACTTTGAATAAATTATCTTATTAGTTAGAACTTCTCAAATCCTTTACAAATTATTTTGTACCATTTATATGAAGCCCTTTTGTAGGGATTTAGAAAGAAAGACATAATCTCATTATCTTCCCAATTATATGAACTTCTTGCTACAAAATCATTAAGAAATTGTGTTTTCACAGGATAGGAACAGATCTGTTCCTGTGGATTAATAATTTCAGCTAAGAATAATGGCATGTGTTCACACTGCTTTATTTTGTATTGCTGCTTTGAATGTGTGAGCCACGTTGCCATTAGCATTACGTAGTCTTCACTGAGCAACAAAGAGGCTGATTTTTATTTTCTAGTTGTGTGAGGAAACAGTGGGATGTGTGGGCAAGTTACATGGTGGATAGTTTGGGTTTCCTGTGAACTTCATAAAACTAATAAATGCAGTGGAAAGACGAAACAATGGATTGGGCAGGTAACTGAACAGTCCTGTGTGCCGTGGTAACTAAGAGAAGCTGGAGGGGTATATCTCAGTATTGCTTGAAATTCACCATGCCTTGACATATGCAAAGGAATAAAGGTAAAGATGCAAATTCAGGAGGAGAAAGTGGCCTCGATTGTATCTGTGGGATTCTAATGTAACTGCAAAAAGCAGACAGAACTTAGAGACTCTGGGTTGGTTCTTTCAGGGAATGCTAATGGTGAAAAATGCAACTGATGCTTTAAGAATTGTTTCTTCCCTAGCAGTGAAACAGAAATGATACCTTTCAATAAATCCATGCTGTGTCTAGCTCTGAAATACAGCTTTTCTGTTTGGAAAAGAGCAGAACTAGCAAATGGTACAGAGGCAGCATAGACAGGTGTTTGGAGCGTTTGAATGGTTTCTGCACGAGCAGCAGTACATTAATGTTCATAATCTGCAGACGTCTGACTTCAAGCTGTGAACTAGAAGAGGTAAAGATGCTTGACGCTGACTCAAGAACAACATAATGTATACATGGAGTCCAGTTTTGAGATAGGTATTGTAGTCTCTTTCATTGCGCATCCTAGTGTTGTGCATTTTCTAATTGTCAGCAGTTCTACAGATGATACAGGCTGCCTTTAATAGTGACTAGCTGTTACTGCCATGCTTTGAGCCATTTTTTTTACCCATTTCAAAAGTTTTTTTGCTGTTTAATAGATAATCACTACTTGCAAATTCAGCTCTGAGTTGATTATGGTTCTTGTTCACAGTTCGGTGTGAGTTACTTGCAATTACCCGGTGTCATTCAGCATACAATTCTGATGATTTAAGGCCTAAACTTAGTGTTCGTGTGAGAAAATGCTGAATACAATGGTATTGAGTCCTTCCCTTGAGGGAATTGCTATATATGTATAGCCATTCTGCAGAAGCGAATGATGCGTCTTTAATCTCTGTTGCCAGTCATTTTTTCTTGTACATGAATAGCATGGCTGATGGATCACAACTAGCATAACGAGATCAATTGACGTTATTGGTTATACTCCCCATCTGTCAAAGGTGTCTGGCTGCTTAGAGAAACATTACCATGGTAATCTGATCAAGCAAAAAGCAACAGCAGCTCTGAAAGCACTGTATAAATTTAAGATGTATGTGTCTTAGAAACAGAAGCCGATCCAGTCTTTATGTGCAGTGTGACTTTGTACGCAATAAGTAAGATTCTCTGTATTTTGATGGTTGTCTTTTAGGTTGTGTTCAGGTATCAGGTGAAGTGGGGGAAAGACTGCCACGCTGGAAGCTGCTCACCGAGTTCAGTATTTTAAGAGGAGGGAGATACCCATAAGTGGTCCTGCTTGGCTTTTTTTCACTTATTTCCAGAAGAGGGAGCCAAAATGTAAATGCTGGATCAAGTTTGCTCTTTGGTAGTTGCCTGTGTGCAGTTACCCGTAGCTCAGCGTGCATAACATCATTGTGTTCCCCTTTTAAAAGAAAAAAGGCATAAAACCTAAAAACTGGTGTTGAAATAAGCTTAAGACAGAACTAGGTGATCTGTCTCTGTCAAGAAAATATGGTAGGAAAGCACAAATATGGTTGGGATTTTTAATGATCTGCAACAGTTCTTTGTGCAGTCAGCCTCATTTTCTTTTCCCTCTTCCATTCGTCCTATCGAGCAGTGTATTTCAGGCTCCAGGGGAATATTCTGCCATGTTCTGTTGGAAACCTGCGTAATGTGAGCAGTTGCTCTAGGTCTTCTGTTGTGTTTCAGGTGATGCTCAAGGTTTTCTTCTCCTTAGACTTAGGAGAGTGAGGATGACTCTGCTTTTAGCACTTGTTTTTATGAACTTGAAGGAACCTGGGGACAATTACTGTGAGTTTTCACTCTTTAGTGATTTGGGCTTTTTACAAGCAATGACTTGCAGCAATTTAGAGCCGTTAGAAAAAGTGCTAAAAAGTGATTTCTTTATCCCAGAACTGCTCTTTAGAGATCAAAGTTGTGCTGCAAACAGAGGAGGTGTTAGAAATCCTCAGCCTCTTTTTTACAGCTGACGGTTGTTGCTTAGTAGAGATGTTGGAGGTAGAAGCACACTCTTAGCAGCTTCATGCCAAGAGCATGGTAGTATGCATCAGTGGCATGTTTCTTTTCCTCAAACCAATATTTTGCCTTGCAAACTCTGAGATACTCTCTGTAGCCTCCTGGCAAAACACACAGGTGCCTTGTTGCTAAATGTGAAGGGCAAGACAAAGTTTGAAACGGTTCCGCACACCCTTGGACTGTGGTCAGAGCCTCCATTCAGAGGCAAATGTACACGAACGGGTAAGCAGAGGAACAGCTTTATTTTAACTGAAGTTTGTTCTTGCCCTTGTGGTCTGATCCTTAAAAGATACTTTCTTGTTTTGGGTATTTGCATTAAACTGCGGACACTTGAGTGCAGATGTCCATGCTCTCGTGTACTTGTTTTGTCTGTGAGGCTTTCATGCAGATTCATATCTCTGTATGTATTGTCAAGCTCTTTCTGTAAATTTTAAGCTGATATTTTTAGATAGGAGTTGGATACTTTTCTGAAATTTCTTGCATCTCCTAGGCAGGAATAGTTTCCTGCCTAAACTACATAGCAATTTCCTGTCTCAACTACATAGAAGCCTTCCCAGTGATTGGCACGATACTGACTTGGCTCTAAAGAAGTTTGATTTTGTGGGTTTTTTTTCTATATGAATGCACGTGGGTGTGAGGCAGATTTTAACTTGTTAATATTATGAAAACTATATTCTAAACAAGCATATAATATCAATGCCCATCCTTTATATGAATACATAAAGAGAAACTAAGGCATAAGGATTTTTCTCCATCTTGGGAGAAGATGGCTTTAAGAACAGTTGAAACAGTGATGGTTTACTTTTTTACATACAGGATGCGGTGATAAAGAGCTTTAGGATGCCTAAATGAACTGTATTGTTAGCTCCTTCTGTAAAATTAAAAATTATTACGTTGCAGCCACTTGTTGGATGAGCAAGGTGGAAACTTTGACCTTTTTTGCACTTAGTTTTCATAGTATGTAGCTGGCAAAGAAAAGGAAATGTGCATGCTAAATCCATTCTGTCACAATATAGTATCTACAGAATAGATTTCTTAATTATCAATTATTTGTGGTAACACTCTAGAGTTATTTTCATCTCAGAATATTTTGTTTCAAGTTATGGAACAAAGACCTTGGAATTCAGAACGTAAGCAATGTATAACAGGTTTTTGAATAATGAGGGTACCAAAACTGTATGTGCATATGATCTTAGAGGTAAGTTTGAATAGTTTATACTTTTAGTGCTAATTTGACTTGCCCTTAAATTTAGGTAACAAAATACGTGAGATAATTGCCAAATGACAACTTTGAACATTTGACGTACAACTATGTACAGCTCTGACGAAGTTCATAAATAAGTAGTTGACTGGAAACCCTGAATTCTCATTTTTTATGTTTAATATAGCAAAAGATCAGAAATTAGAAGGGCATTTTCAGATGTATCTTAAAATTAATGGATGAGTGAACTGCTGAAGCTTTGCCAGTTCTGATTTCCTTTATCAGAGCTTGACACATATTTGCCAGTGGTAAGTGAACTTACCCTTAGCGTGAGCTGTGACATAGAAAACACAGCAGAAATCAGAAAAAAAAGAAACCTGTAACTTGTCAGTGTGTACCAGAATATTCTTTAAGGGAGGAAGATAAAAATTCTTCCCTCTTGTAATATTTTTCAGTTATTAGGCAGTGTCTGTTCCGGAACATAAGTTCAGGTGAAATCTGGTTTGTCAGTAGTTTGAGCTTTATAACGTTAAGCTTCTGCCTAGGAAATTAATGGCTAAATTGTGTTGTATTTATTTGTAGGGGAGAAATTAATTCCTAAAACTAGATTGAATGCTTTTTTATGCAAGTAGTCTTAAACTAAGGGGAAGGTTGTGTCCTTTTATTTTACCACCAGTGGAATAGTTTAGAATAGCTTCTCAGGGTGATGCTGTGGCATCTTTTCTGATAGTTTGCATTGGAATTCATCGCCAAACAAACTTGGCTACATCAGAGAATCATGGAATAGTTTGGGTTGGAAGGGACTTTAAAGATCATCCAGTTCCAACCCCCTCTGCCATGGGCAGGGACACCTCCAATCAGACCAGGTTGTCCAAGGCCCCATCCAGCCTGGCCTTGAACACCTCCAGGGATGGGGCAGCCACAGCTTCCCTAGGTAATCTGTGCCAGTGCCTCACCAATGTCATCATGAAGAAATTATTCATTATGTCTAGCCTAAATCTGCCCCTCTACTGTTTATACACGTTCCACTTTGTCCTATCTTCACAAGCCCCTGTAAACAGTCCCTCTCCAGCTTTCTTTTAGGCCCCTTTCAGGTACTAGAAGGTCATTATAAGATCTCCTTGGATCCTTTTCCAGGCTGAACAAGCCCAACTCTCTCAGCCTGTCCTCATATGTAAGGTGCTCCAGCCCTCTGATCATCTTTGTAGCTCTCCTCTGGATCCATTCCAACAGCTCCATATCCTTCTTATGTTGAGGATTGCGGAACTGGACACAATCTCTGATATGTTTTAAAATATTGATCGCTTCTATGACTAGAAAATGCTGTGAGTAGAAATGTGTCTATCCATCTTTGTTGTTGTATGGGGCTGTGCTTTGGATTTGTGCTGGAACAGTGTTAATACAGGGAAGCTTTTGGAGTCAAGGCCCTTGCTGCTCCTCACACCACGCTTCCACCGAGCAGGCTGGGGGTGCACAAAAAGCTGAGGGGGGCGCTGAAGCCAGACCTGCTGACACCATCTGGATCACCAAAGGGATGTTCCATACTGTATGGCATCACGCTCGGCAGCAAAACTAGGGGGAGTGTTTTGGGGAGAGATGCTGCCTTGAGACGGGCGTGGGTGTTGGTTGGTGGTAGCCATCAATGTTTTCATTTGCATGACTTCTCTGTCTTGTTATTTTCCTTTTAATTGCAATTTATTATTCTTATTATTTAAATTATTTATTTCAATCCACAGTTTTTGTCACTTTAACCTTTCCAGTTCATTTCCCCCCATATCCTACATGGGGACGAGTGAGTGAGAGGCTGTGTGGGGCTTTGCTGCCAGCTGGGGTTAAACCATGACAAAAGTATTTCAAATTAGTCCATTAATTACTCCGTCAAAATTCCATGTTTCTTTTCCTTTTTGCTTTGCTCATTTTGAGTCCAACATACTGGGAACTTAAAAATTACAACAAAGTAGATTATTTCTGTGTTGGAACTTTTTATACATCTGGAGTACTGTGTCCAGTTTTGGGTTTCCCAGAAAGGCAGCAATGTAGTGCAGTGATTCCCAGTGGAGGGGGCTGCTGGAGTGGTCAGGTGGCTGCACGGAATAAGCTACAAGAAGAGGCTGAGGATTTAGGCTTGTCCTGAAATGACATGCAAAGTGTTTAGTTTGCAATGAAATTTTCCTGTCTTTAATTCCTAAGTTGGCTGAGGCACACAGGCGTACGTTTTACGCAGTATAAATGTTAAATCAAAGTAGTTGGTGGAGCATTAATGTGTCTCTTTTACCCAAGCACTGAATTTCTTTCAAAGGAGAGGAAAAAGCTAAGCGTACTTGTGTTGGATATGACACAAGTGCCCGTACTGATCTGTTACTTGTCTGTGTGAGAGCTATCAGTAACTGCTTTAAAATGTCCATTAAAATGCATTTATTGCCATCATGTACATAATTGGAAGTCGCAAAGTTGTTTCTCCTTAGATCAAATAAAGCTCTCAAGTTGAAATATGCTCCTTCACAAGCAGGATCTTGCAGCTTTGTGTTCTTGGAAAATCTGGTTGCATAATGGTGTGCAGCTAATGATTTCCCTAGTTGTGCTCCTGTCTGCCACTTTGCTAATGAGTAACTTCAGTTGAAGCGGATGGAGTAGAGGTTTAGTCATGCCAGAGACATATTCTGTCTCAATTTTTCAGCTCTTTATGCTTTGAACTTGGCAGGGTTGAAATGGTTTAGATTTAAGAAATCTGCATCTTAGAGTGGGAACTAGTTTATAGCATTTCCCTTTCCTTAGGGATGTTTGTCACCTTGTACCGGCTGAGGGGCAGTTTCAGAGAGGAAAGTGTAACAAGTAGCAGACTGAGAAAGGAGAGGGGAGTTCCTGGAGCAGCAAAAGTAGAGATCTTCCTTTTTTTTCCTGTATTCTTATGTGTGGGCAGAGTACTTTGATGAATAGCCAGAGGCCTTGATAATGGTTATTTGAGGAGGATTGTATGCTGAGAAGTAAAAAGTCCATGTTTAGTAGTTCACATCCATCATGTTGCATTAGATGTCATTCTCGGTGTGAATGAAATAGTCTGTCTTTGAGCTACTGAAAGATACTGGTGGAAAGCCTGAAGCTTAAGGGTAAAAGGATGTAGCAAAGGAAGAAACAAACAAAAGAGAAACTGAAGAGTTACGGGTTTAAGCAATCTCAGTATCAAACATTTACTCTTTTTTTTTTTAAGATGCAGTAATAAGAATAAAATCTCAACATTAAGGCCACCTCAACTTAAATGTGCAACCGAATAATACAGTTTCACCAGGTTGAGAAGTTATATATTGGAAGCAGAGAAGAGACAAGTTGTTTTAAACTAATACATTTCTCATGTAACTAATTAATGCCTTTGTAGGGGCCTAATTAACTTAAATTGACTCAGGAGATCCAAACCCATTGGGAAAAAGAACCCCTGCTAGTTTTGGCACTTGTTTGTCTTACATGTAGATGTACAAGTATTTTAGCTTCCTTAAGCTAATTGTAAAGCATTTGATCTATGAGTGTAAACGTTCAGAAATGAACTTGATGATGTCATTTCCAAAGCATTTTAGAAGAATCTAGTGGGTGAAGCTTTAGTGACAACTTCAGTTTTATGGAAGACTAATTATTGGCACAGTTTGAATCCTGCTTGTGCGTAGTTTGAGCAGAAATCTCTGCGTCATCACAGATGGCAGTATTAAGCTCTGGAATACAGGCTGCCTTTAGGGACAGTAGGTCAAGCAGCTGGAGTAATAGTGGGGTTTTTTGTTTGGTTATTTTTGGTTTTTTGACTACTTTAAAAACAGATATCCTGATACTTAATTTGTGACTTGTACAGTTGCTAAAAGCGTTGGAAATCTAGCAGATACGGGGTATGGGGAGCCAAATACATGGGGGTGTTGGGCATACAAACTTACTGAAACTAGTCCCTACCTTGAAAGGCATTCCGTGCCTCTTGGCTTAAACTTTTTGTTGTTCTCAGCTTGTACAAGTTAGTGGTGGAAAATAAATATTCGAACTTGTCTAGGGAATTGGTAGCTTCCCCAGGGGAAGAAAAATGAAAAGGAGCAGTCATAATTTAATATTCTGATTCTTAAGATGCAGCGTGATTGCAGATACGGGAGCCTTGAAATGTGAGCAAGCTCATTTCTTTATTTTTGTAAGTTATCTCAGTCTGTTGCTTACCAGTGGCTCGTTTATAAAGAATGGATTAAATAAAGTTCAGGTTTCAGATCAACATGATGCTGTGCAAGGAGCCTGCTGCTTGAACCTCTAGGGTTGGCTTGTACAGTGGTGCCTTTGTTCGTGGGTCTGCAGGGATCCCCAGGTTTCAGTGGCTTTAGGTAGAACTAAGAATTTGGTGCTCCCGAGAGCTGTTCACAAATAAGGAACTGCTGAAGTTTAGCAAGCACTGATTTCAGTTACTTGATGGCATCATATGAACTTCGTGACACTTTAAGAGAATTTGTCATTTGGAGTGATATTAGACAGTCTTATTTTGCAAATACTGATTTGCAACTTCATAACCCTGTAACCAAAGGATCAGACTAATTACGAGAAAAAAATCAGTGTGGTTGTCTAAAGGGATTATATGTAGTTGTGGATAGGGCATGACATACTTCACTTAATTTTGTTTCTCCTATGATAATTGCATCCATATCCATTTTTAATTGCCAGTTTTGTCAATGAATACTGTGACAGTTTTTTCTGTAGCAATGTGTGTTCATTGAACCAAATGAATACAGCTTCTGAATTTCTCCAGTGGTAAGATGTGCATAGTCCCAAGGTGTTTCTCTTGTTTGTGTACTACACAGAATATGATTTTTTTTTGTGTGTATGAAATAGAAACCTAGATAAAGTTGGATTTTGCTGTCCTTCAAACGTGCTGTTTAATTATTTGGGCTGACTGTCGAGAAGAGGATGCTTGAAGGAGAATACTTGGGTTCCTGGCAGCGTAGAGACACTGGGACTGATGGTTACTTTTGGGATGCTGTGATTTCCAAAAAGAATCAAGTGACGAGTAAGCAGAAGAGCGTAGGTGGTACTAAACAAAAGGGTGACAGTCTGATTAAAGAACTGCGCTGCTGCAAGAGAGCTTAGTTGCCATGTGACTTTAAGTCATGTAACTTCATCGTGTAAGGAAGGTAAATTTTGCAGAGTTATAGGCTTCACATTAGAGACTGTTTCTAAAAATTGAATATATTTTTTTTACTGTAACAGAATCCATCTACTTTGAAACTATTTGGCAGAACTGTTTGCCATCTGGATTAATTTTTTCTTCATCTCATATTTTATAGGTTGAAATAAAACTGAAGAAGCCAGAGGCTGTAAGATGGGAGAAGCTGGAGGGCCAGGGAGATTCTCCTAAGTTAAAGCAATTTACACCAGGTTTGCTCTCTGAACTGTTAAGCATTAAATGGATTATTTCTATTAAGTTATTTGCAATCATTAGAAGTATTTTTTGTGTAAAATATTCTTAATAAAATCACAGGTTTATATTTACAATGGAAAACCTAATAGTCTTGGTTTTACTGCCAAGAATTGACAGAAGTATTCTGTGGGACATTGCTAAAACTTAGGTATTAAGTTTAGTACGAGCTTCCATTAATCTGATGAATTTTTAAGGATATAGGCTTGTTGTTAATTCCTCTGGGCATATCTGTTTGGCTATCTCTTTTGATCATTGTTTTGCTGATCTTTACACTCTTCTGTCTCTGTTGCTTAAATAATTAAGTATTATTTGCTCAAGTATTCTGTCTCTTGTGGAAAGTAATACTTCTGAAGCTTTTCGAGACAGATTAACTGTCTTATCTTTGAGAGAATTTGATTTTGTTGATTTACTGATTTCAGATTTTTTTGAAGAATTTTCTTGTGGCTCTAGGCTCTTGGCTTTTTCTTTTCCTTACTGTCAGCCAGTAGCTCCTGGGTTTTTTGACTTTTTTTTTTTTGTTGGATGTAACTGTTTACGTTCAGCAGCTGTAAAAGTTTACTTTTAAGTAATCTTTAGAATTTCTTGGTTTCTTTTATTATTGCAATGCTTCTGTCTGCAAAGAGGAATCCATTTGCATTTTCAGATTCCTGCTCCGTTGTCATCTCTGATTCATCGGATGCGTATATGTCTCTGTTCTCTGCTGCGCTCAGAGTCGTGAGAAAATGCTTAGTTAACTAACACTTCTGTTTTCAGATACCCAGCACTTATATCCGTCCTCCTCTCACTATACGAGGAACTGGGACAAGCTGGTAGTTGAAATCAAAGAAGAGGAGAAGAATGAGAAGTTAGAAGGAGATGCTGCATTAAATAAACTCTTCCAGCAGATTTATTCAGATGGTACAGATGAAGTGAAACGTGCCATGAACAAATCATTTGTAAGTCTTCACTTTTTTTTTTTTCCTGAAGAAAAGTGTAAGTGCACACTGACAAAATTTACTCAGCTTTGTGTGAACCAGGAAGCCTCTGGCTACCAAAACCTTGGGCCTGTTAAGAACAGCAGTGATTCTGTTGGAGATACTGGCATAATGAATCTCAATGAAAACTACAGTGTTGAACAGTAATGTGTATGACTCTTTCACCTTCCCTGGAGGTGTTTAAGGCATGGGTAGATGAGGTCCTGAGGGACATGGTTTAGTGTTTGATAGGAATGGTTGGACTCGATGATCCAATGGGTCTCTTCCAACCTGGTGATTCTATGATAAAGTCCAAGTTTGTGCTTTGACAAAGCTTATGCTTTGTCACTGGCCTCTGTTTCCCTCTGTTATGAAAGGAAATACAGTGTTTGGCTCATCTAGAGCTTGAAGAGTTGTTATGAGTGAAAGGATCGAATTCCTTTTAATTATTTATATCTAGTTCCTTTTATTTGTACCCCTCATACACAAGAACCTACTTGACCTTTTAAAAGCTTCTTATTAATGAGATAATATCTCATTGTGTTGAGTACTGATAAAAGTATTCTTGGGCTGAAGATTGTGGCATGATGGCTTTGTCAAATACTATTCTAAACATACACAGAATTCCTGTGTAACTCGCTTCTACATGAAGCTAAATTCTTCACCCTTCTTCAGAATTTGTTCATCTGCTGAAAGAAATGTGGCTTTTGCGTTGTTGGAATTGCTCTAGCAAACTAAACAAGCTTTTTCTCCTATTGCAGATGGAGTCGGGAGGCACAGTTCTGAGCACCAACTGGTCTGATGTTGGTAAAAGGAAGGTAGAAGTAAATCCTCCTGATGACATGGAATGGAAACAATTCTAATGCTATTTTTAATCTTTTATCATCTATGTGTTGCCATAGTCATGTACTGACCACAGTGTATGGACATAGCATCCTTGGATTCAAAGCACTGAATGTTCCCTTGGAAACAGAGATTGTCTTTGCATTTTGCGCGCTTTAGGAATTCCTTCATCTGCAGGTGTTAAAGATATGCTCAAGAGTGGAACCCTATTTTCGTCATCTCTGTCTAATTTTTGGAAATCGAGTCAATCACAGTCTAAATTTTCTACCGCCTTGTATCAGCTCTGCTCTTTGGGGATGGGGAGTTCTCTAATGGGCTGGTCAGGATTATTGCCTTACACCCAATGTTTCTGTTCAGTAACTTATTAGATTTTGGCAGCTTTGGGTAAAAACACTTTTCAACACAGTGTTAAGATTGTTTGCTCTTAATTCTGCTAAATAAAACTGTAAATATAACTTTTTCTATACGGAAGCTGCTTCATTTCATTTTTAGTAATCTTATTTTTGGATAGGGGATCACTTAAAGCATACGGGTACGGGTGTAAATACACTGCTTAAAACAAAAAGCTGCCATCTATAGGAATAAAACTTGGATCCAGTGAAGAGGACGAGATCGCTGTTCTTGATGCGGACACAAGATTTCTGCTTGTGTAGTCCTCCCACCTGGGCGATAGTTTGAACTTCAGTCGTGTGTGATAGGAGGGAGAGAGTCAGTTGGAGCTGGAAATTTCTGCAGAAAAATGGGTTTGGTGTCTGCCTTCTTTATTTCAAAAAGAAGAATCTGTTGCAGTTGTCTAAAATGAAAGATGGCAAACAGGTGCTTTAAGTTCTGTTATTTCAGAATATTGGAAGATTTATATTTCAGGGAAGAGCTCATGCATTGTTAAGTTTCCATCAGTTCTGCTTTTCCATCATGATCAAATTTTAAGTAACAGTATTTACAGGAAAAGAACAGAGAAGTGTTGTAAATAAGGGCCTGTGGATGCTTAAAAGCCACCTGGACACCATCTTGGGCCCCTGGCTGCAGGTGGGCCTGCTTGAGCTGGGGGGGGGGGCTGGACAAGATGATTCCCAGAGGTCCCTTCCAACCTCAACCGTTCTGTCATTCTGTGAAGGGAATGTGCAGTTAAAGTTGTCATAAACATGCCTCGTCCACATGCTGCTGTCTCCTGGGTGTTCAGAGATACCAGAGTAGTCTGACTGTAGAAACCCCCATAAATAGCAAATATTGGAACCCCTTTGAAAGCTGCTTAATTTGTTTAACCACTGGATGCTGCTTTAAGTTTGCTACTTTTCCTTGCTCTCCTAATTATGTGCACTGTTCCAGATTGTTGTCCTTTCTGTTTTCCTTCTATTTGATATGTTATTTTGCTACAGCGGGAACTGGATGAGCTTGGTAAAATATAAACGCTATTAGAACAGGTATTGTAATAGGACAAGAGATTTCTGCAGCTGTTACAGTAATAAATGTGTGTAAAAGGTGGTTGAAATCTCAGGAGGAGGAAGAAAGGTTGCATCCTCTTCCTCCTGACAACTAGGAATCTAGGTTTTGCAGTGGTAGTGAGAAAGTGCAGTGGGTTTTTTTTCGGAGATGGCTACCAAGATTTTAACATCTCACAAACCTTAAAGAGAGAGCTTGGTCTTGGATGTGTGCCATAGCTATGAACTTCAGAACGTCTTCCTTGGCAGCTGTAGACTATGACAACAGCCTTGACACAATCGCAGCTTCATCGCAACTTCTTGATGTGCTTAGTTCAGACTCTTACTACCATGCAAGCTGAGCAGTGATTTCTTGTTTTAATGGATTTTTTTCTTAAGTATGTACTTGGTTTTCCAAAGCTTGAGTTCGATGACCTTCAGAACTGCATGTTTTCCTGGTCTTTGAATATGATCAAGGGAGATGGATTGCATTTAGGAAGGTTTTATGTGCGACTCTTACTGAGCAACGTCTGCCTTCCAAGGAGTTTCTCAAAGGGTGTACTTACGGCATATTTCAGTGATTATTTGTGAGCTTCACTTGAGAATTTCTTGCCCTTCAGAGAATTTCAAATAGCTAGTTGCTCAATATCTAGAGCATTTACCATCCATATGGGATGCTAACATTGAAGTTGACTTGATTTGGAGCAGGGACTTCAGCTAGATTCTCCTGGATAAGTGCTTTGCTGCTTTTTATTTATGCTCTTAAGGGCATTTCTTCCTTTCTAATGTGGAAGGAAGACAAATGTCTGAGCACTTCACTTTGTCACAAAATTGGGTTCTTGGCTCCTGGCCAGCCTTGCTTTATAATGTCATTCAGAGCACTTAGAAGTGCTTAGTGAAGACTTGCTATGGGAAAAGCCTAGATAAAAATCTCTTAAATAGAAATGAAAAAAGGAATTTGAGGATGTTTTCTGCCAATGGAGTTGTTCTTACTTACTGAAGAGAATACAGTCAGGGTTCCTCTGTCTACTTCCACTTACAGAAAGACCAATGGGAATGTTCTGTCAGATAAGCACAATATATTCCTGTATTAAGTGGGTACCGTTTCACTGCTTTGGGATTCAATTCACTTAGCTTAAGGCAAAAAAATAAAATAAGATGCATTGCTACTTACGTACTCTTGAGGCATGTGTAATGCAAATATAATGCTTTAGCTTCGGGCTAAAACTTGTAAGCAATCAAGTGGTAGATCTCACTGTCCATCCCAATCCTGTTAGGAAAGTTGGCAGGTCTGAACATAACTCCAGCATGTTTGTAAGCACGGAGAGATTATCTGTGTGTTCCACCTTAGAATTGAGGTGAACCAATAACGGCAGCTCTTGTTGTCTTAGGAGTGTGTATGTTGGGGTTTTTCTGGTGGGAGGGAATTGAGTTAAAGCCATAGGCAAAAATTCCTTGTGAAGCTGGGGCAAAGGTGCTTCATGAACTTCGAACGGTGTGTGTTTTGCTTTTGACAAAGCACATGCGTAGCGTGGTTCTAGAAGCCCTGGGTCAAGAAAAGATAGCAGGGAGCTTGGAGATTGAGTAGGGACTGCGAAGGATACCAGTGGCGAAGGCAATCTCCTTTGGGACTAGAGAGGGTGAGCAGAATTCCTTGCAGCACTGGCAGTGAGGTGGCTGGAGGCAGAGAACTGCCTGCAAGGACAGAGCAGATTATGTTTTAATTGCGTTCAAACTTCTCTTGAGATTTTTCGTCGCAGCACTTCAGTCATTTATAGATGATGCTGTCTAGAAGACCCAGGCAGTTTGACCTCAGGGCTCTGATTTGTAGTCCTGTTGCAAATATGGGAACAGGACAGCAAGACATAAGTGGGAAGCATATTGTTGATACCACAGATGGGACTACTCACTGCTAATGTTTTAGGGGTCGCAGAAGATGCCTCTGTTGTAGCTGAAGGCTGCCTGTCTCATCTTTGGTGTATGTGCAGTGCTTGTGAAAGATCAGTTGAGCCTCTTGGAAGCAGATGATGATGGTTCTGGTTCAGTTCGGGTCTTGCCTTTTCAGAGCAGATTCTGCCCAGCCCAATGTGCCAATCAACAATCTGTTCTTTGCTTGCTGTAGCTTCATGCTTCTCTGCATTTTTATTTTCTTTTATTTTCCTGCTTGGAAAAAGCAGTTAGTCTGTTCTTGGGGGGAATGATGGATGGGAAGCTCAATGTGAGCCAACAACGGGCACTCGCAGCCCAGAGACCAACCCTGTCCTGGGCTGCATCAAAAGAAGTGCAGCCAGGAGGGCAAGGGAGGTGATTCTGCCCCTCTGTTCCTCTTGTGAGACCTCATCTGGAGAACTGTGTCCAGTTCTGGAATCTTCAGTGTAAGAAGGAGACGGAGCTGTAGGAACAGGTCCAGAGGAGGCTACAAGGATGATCAGAGGGCTGGAGCACCTCCCGTATGAGGACAGGCTGAAGGAGTTGGGGTTGTTCATCCTAGAGAAGAGAAGGCTCCTAGGAGATCTTATAGCCACATTCCAGTACCTGAAGGGGCTACAGGAAAGCTGGGAAGGGACTGTTCACAAAGGCTTGTGGTGATAGGACGAGGGGCAATGGATATAAACTGGAGAGGCGCAGATTTAGACTAGACATAAGGAGGAACTTCACCCTGAGGGTGGTGAGACGCTGGCACAGGTTGCCCAGGGAAACAATCCCTGGAGGTGTTCAAGGCCAGGCTGGATGGGACCTTGAGCAGCCTAATCCAGTGGGAGGTGTCCCGGCCCGTGGCAGGGGGGTTGGAACTGGATGATCTTTAAGGTCCCTCTCAATTCAAACTACTCTATGATTCTGTTTAAGTGCAACATCTGATTCTGAAGGAAACCTGAGGCAACATGGGAATGACAATAAAACCAATGATCCAACAGTATGAAAAAGATACGGCAATATTCTCTGCAGTGGTGGCTCAGGCTGCAGTTCTAAGTGTCTTCACCAGCTGTAGGCACTGCTGCATACAATACCCCCAAATCCTCTGCAGACCTGCTCTCAAATAAAATTTTTCAACCTTGCTGCAGCAAGAGAATTCTACTTTATCTTTGATGACTCAAATGTACAGGTAAATAAAAATTGTGTTGCATTTCTTTTGGAAACGGATAAATTGTGCCCTCTGTGTTGGGCAGTTTTATTGATCACAGACTGTAAGTGGTGTATCTGTTTCTTACAATCACGGAGGTTTTCTTGGCATGATGCATGTGGAGGAGTTCTGAAGGCACACATGCTGCATGTGACAGCTGAACACATCCAATAGTAAGATGCTTTTTAAAAATTCTTGCATGCTTTGTGACTGCCTGTGGAAAACATCTCATAGAAGCTTTTCTTTAGGAAGAGTTAATTTTGTTAAGAATACACAGACATGGGAATGGCCAGGATTGTTTTTTCTAGCATCTTCTGAAGACTTCTTTGTTTTTTAGTAGAGGACTCGGGGAGAAGCAGCAGGTCACAGGTTGTCTCAAGATGGGCTTAGGTACAAAATACTACAACCATCTGGCTTGTCTGTAGTTGTGTTCCCTTCTTTTTGCCTTCAGTGTTTCACTTGCCGACCCCCTTGTTTTCCTCTCTAGACAATTCTCGAACACGTACGTAGAGCTACAGCTACACTTGGTACATTGAAAAAAGCACAGAAACCAATTGCCATTTTATAATGTACTTGTTTAATCTGCAGTAAAAAAAAAAAGGGAACCCAACTTTTCTAAGCATGTTAACGACATTCTTCTAAAAGGACATCATGATCAAGGTCATTTTCATTTTAAAAAGCAGAAACTCAAATTTAACAGGCCTTGAAATCCCACTTTAAGAAATTTTTCATTTATACATTTCAAAGCTAGTCTGTTCTTTAGATTAAGGGAAGGTGAAGCTTACAGTAAAAAAAGCTACAATAGAACAAAATACTGAATTCTATTCTCATCTTATTCTCATTTAACACTTTGCTTTTTAGATATGCAGTTTAGCATCCCACATGAGGTTGTCTTTATTTTCTTTAAGCCACGATTATGTCAAATTAATTCCTCTTTTCTGTCACGCAGCGTTAATAACATTACTAGGTTTGCAACATCTCAAGCACTGTTTAGTCACAAAAATGAATGCTTCAGAAAGTGAACTTCAAGAAAAATTGGACCATTTTGTTCATGAAGCCCATGCAGATGGCTCTGTAAGTCAGTGCTGGGGTTCAAGATATGTAGTAAGAGGAAAAGGCAGTGTAATAACTGTTTTCCAAGGCTAGAAATTCCAAGTTGTACCATTTTTGTGTTTCAGCTTAGTACCTTCCTTAGATATTTAATACATAATGGGATCAATCCCAGTAATTGCCTTTTGCCAAAGCAGCAAGGGTGAGGTTGGAAACACCTATTTTCCCTTCCGCCCCCTGTTTTTTTTTTTTTCCTTTCTCCCCCTCCTTACTAGAAAGCAGTTTCTCTTGCAGGGAACAGAGGTCAGCTTCAGCACAGCTAAAGGAGTGAGAGTGAATGGCTGCTATCCATGTGGAATAAAGAGGGTTGTAATCTTGTGTCAGAAGTGTCTAGTTCAAGGATTTATAAATAACCGTGGCCGTTGTAGATTCTCAAGGGTCTTGAGACTCTTTGGTCTGCAACTGCATGTAAATACTTTTCCTGTAGTAGCTGGATAGCAGATACTTGTTAGACACTACAGTGGTATCATGGATACAAGATTCTTGATGCTGGGGCTTCTTTGATGTTGGGATGTGCGAAGGGTTTTGTTTCTGCAGCCGTGCACATTCCCTTCCGCAGCCCCTTTTCGTGCCGTTTGTTTCCAATTTAGCACGACGTGTGTTTTCCCGTGTCCCCCCGAGGAGCTTTGTGGGAAAGGTATGCTGTAATTGGTTTATAACCATTCATAATGACCTGGCAACTCGGTTTGAATCGCAACGGGGAGCATCTTAACTTGTGATTTATTTAAGCAAGCTACACGGATGAAAGGTACTCCCAAATGTATAAGTTGAGCTTGTTGCCTAATTGGACGTAAATTTTCACATCTAGCTTGGGGAGAGGGTTTTGTTACGAAAGACTGAATTTGGATTTACGAGCAAGCTTCTGGACTGCTAAACTAGTTTGTGAGCAAAGTTTAATATTGTCTTTCCTTTTGGGATATCTTGGGTTTTTTATTTCAGTAACTGCTAGTATACCCTTGCTGTTTGTAAAGCTAATGGAATATTAACTTAAGGTTTTTATTTACAGCTGGAATATCTTGACTGTGCTTTTGATGCAGTATCACACACTTCAATTTAAAAGCCAGGGCAGGTACTGCTGCTTTGGTTATAGCCTTTTACCAGTTTGTCGTCATTGTATTCCTGCTTATTTCTTCAAGGCTCTGACTGTTTTTTCTCACACGACACCCATGATACGAGCGACCCACCAGCTGCAGGGCATGATGATTCGGCAGGCGGTACGGCAGCCCTGGTAGTTGTAAGGCCAGGGGTAGTAGCCCAGGAGAGGCTCGCAGATTCTCTGGCACTGTGTGTAACTTCGTCTGCATTCGATGCAGCACACGCCAAGGTGATCCAGCATGGGGTCAAACCCCATCCCTCCTTCACCTTCCAGTTGCTGAAATGTAAAATATTAAATGTCACCCAGGCGCTCGCATTCTCAGAGAATGTGGAATATCCCAGTGCTTCTGTTAACCCTGCAAAGGGTCAAAACTGAAATCTCATTCCCATTGATGCTAACAGAACTCCCACTAACTGACCTGTGCATCTTGCTTTATTTCCCTTTTTTACTTTGTGTTGCTGTCTTTGGCAGAATTATAGAATTGGTGCAATCGCCCGTGTCTAATGGGAAGAAACAACAGGGAGCTCTAACTTAATTATTTTTCTTCTAAAGTCCTTGTGAAATATCCAGCAATGGTAAACCCCCACCAAATTTTAATTATTAGCAATGGAAAAGATTTCAAGGCAGTTATCTGGGTCTTTCATGTGGATGGCAATGTCCGAGATGTATGCTGTGCTGCTTATGTTTTGTTTTAATTTTTATTTACAGGATTCCCAGGAAATTATTTAGCAAGCTATTACCCTGCAGTTGTCTGAATGTTTCTCCCTTGTCTTTCATTCTGCGTTTTTTCCCTGCTCTGCCACACTTGAGGGCTGTGGACACTGAGAATTCTGCCTGTTCTGTATCTAACAATACAGAGTTCCGTGGAGCAAAGCATGCATAAAATATGTAAAACTAGTCACTTGCTACTGCCTTTACCCTTCAAAATTCCTTTCCTCCTTTCTGGGGGAAAAAAAGTAGACTGGATATTCTGCTTTTTGAAACTCATTTTTTCTTTTCCCATTGGCGTCCCTTCAAGAAAAGAGCAGTAAAGAGCAAATGCCTGAGTAGCGCTTAGCTTTTTACCTGAGCATTTTTCACTCAGAGGACTAGCAGCACACTGAAAAAGTGAGGCATGGACAGGTGCCATCTCTAGTCCGGGCTTGTAGGGGATGCTAGTAACAATTTGGTGTCATTTGGGGCCCCCGGGAGTCGTTCCCAGCCCTGGGAGCAGGGAAGGTGTCATTTCCTTGGGTGGGATTCATCTTGAATTCAGGCATCTGCAGTGTGACCTTCTACACCTCAGCTCAACACCTCAGCTCATCATCCTGACTCCACTCAGAGTGGGTGAAGAGAAATTCTAAGGAGGATTCATCTCATCCTACAGGAAAGACCTGCAGTGTAGCTAAAGGTCCTTCTGCATTGAATGAATTGGTCTCTAAATAAAGCTTGGATATGGGCATCCACACAATAACTGGTGGTGAAGTTGAATCCCACTCTGCAGGCTGAGGGAAGTCTGGTGTCCTTATCTGACAGGACATTCTCCATGTGGTCCCGGGGCCCTCTGGCTGGAAGAAGGGACCTGTGGCAGTTGTTCTGCTGCTGTCGTCCAGAAACAGGGCAGCCTGGACCCCATGGACACGGTCAAGTCAGTGGCTGTGAGAAGTTACATTCCTGCGCTACTGCTGTTTTACTGACCTCGTGAGAGAGTTGATTTAGATCCACTTTATTTGGAGTGATTAATTTAAGTTTAATTAAGGGATGTCAGCTCGGCAGAATGCTGTCACAGTATAATGATCTCCTGCTGTTGCATAAATGTCAAGTCAAAGCTGGGACTTATTTCCAAAGCAGGAGGCACTTATCTTGTGACAGTGTTGTATTGAAATGACTTGCTCCTGCTGCACCAAGTCGTGGGTGTAAATTGTCTGGCGCTGGTGCAGTAGACTGGAAGGTGCCTGCTGTACAGTCGGTTTTCCTGCAGCTCAGCAAAGGTGCTGGGACACAGCAGGATGGCTCCTGTGCTCTTTCTGTGGGCTGCTGCTTCTTGAAGAGCAAGGACAAATTTCATGATGCTCAACCTCCACCTGCTGCTGCTGCCTCTAAACAGGTTCTTCTTTGTGAACTGCTTGCTAGACTAGGGCCGTTTACCCTGACAGGGAAGAGGCTGAGAAAACAGATTTATTTATTTATTTTTCTCTTCAGGAGAAGAGTCCAGAGAAGAATGACAAAGCTGGTGAAGGGGCTGGAGAACAGGCCTTATGAGGAACGGCTGAGAGAGCTGGGGTTGTTTAGCCTGGAGGAGGCTGAGGGGAGACCTCCTTGCTCTCTACAACTACCTGAGGGGAGGTTGTAGAGAGGAGGGAGCTGGCCTCCTCTCCCAAGTGATAGGGGACAGGACAAGAGGGAATGGCCTTAGGCTCCGCCAGGGGAGATTTAGGCTGGACATCAGGAGGAAGTTTTTCACACAAAGTGTCATTGGGCCTTGGAACAGGCTGCCCAGGGAGGTGGTTGATTCACCTTCCCTGGAGGGGTTTAAGGCACGAGTAGACGAGGTCCTGAGGGACATGGTTTAGTGTTTGATAGGAATGGTTGGACTCGATGATCCGATGGGTCTCTTCCAGCCTGGTGATTCTATGATTTTGCCTAATCCTGATCTCATTGTAGCCAGAAACTACTACTGCTTTCCTCTGTAGTAGAAGCCTCCAATTTCTAAATGGGAGCAAAGAAAGTTTCCAGCTACTGTACTCTCTTTAGACTGGCAGTGAATGATGGGGTTCAGCAGCCTGATCAAGATGAGCTCTCATTGGTTTTCAGTAGGTGCTATCCCTGTTGGATCTCTTGTGCTGCTTCTGTGTGAATCTGACCCCTGAAAAGCAATTTGGTGGCAATTTGCCACCTTAGGCACTTGTGCCTGTTTCAGACTGAAGGCTAATGAAAACTAGGGGTGAGGGAGGATTAGGGGAAGACTTTTTTTGGAACTTAGAAGGTGTTTTACAAGTCTCCGCTCTAGGAGAAAAGCTCAACAGGCAGAGACTGTGCAGATAAAAAATAAAAAAAAGACAAACCTCATAATACTGCTATTGCCTGTCTACAGCACTCGAGCTCTGAAAGAAGATTACAGTGCAAATACTTACGTTATATGGGTTGTCTGGATTAAGTGTTTGATCAGTTTCTTGTCCCATTGGCCTGGTTTCATTAGACTGGCGATTAAGCTCTTGAGCCAGCCATGTGATGGGTGACCTGGTGTTTACTTCTTCGGGAGCAGCTTCCAAGTCTTCTGTATCAAAGACTGATTCTGATTGGCGTTTGTTTCTCTTCATTTCTTTCCTTTGGTTACCTGAAAAAATAATCACAAGAGGATAAGATTATCTTGTATTTGTGTGTTCTTTTATTAATCCACACTATCTATTGTTTCAGTGATTTCTTTAACTATTAAAGCAGGTGGGGGTGGTGGAGGAGAGAGAAAGATGAAACTGTGTGGTGGCAAAATTGATGAGCATCCCCCTGGGTGCTGCCTGGCTTCCTGTGTTGGAGCTACAACTATTGTCAGTCCAAAGGGATGCGAGATTGTCTTTTCTCCCCCTCTTCCTCCCCTTCAGGCAAAACAAGTGTGAGGAATTTGGGGGTTTTATGACACACAGTGCGGTCACTGGTGTTAGCAGTAGTTGCCAGCACTAGTAAGACCAGTTGTACACATCTCGTGACTTACAAGTGCTTTTGTGACAGACTGGTGCCCTGCTCCCAGGGGCAGCTGGTGAACCTGGTGGAAGCAGCTTCTGGACAGCTCTGATGCTGCTCTTTTGTGGCAAAAGTGAATGAGAAAAGTGGAAAATACTGGCACTTCAGATTCAGAGGTGCCCCAAAATGTCAAATTTTCTCTTTGAAGGTTCCAATTTTAACTGGACCAAGAAGGAGTAATCTTTTCAAGCCTTCTCCTCTCTTCCCAAGGCCTGAAGTCACCTGGAGAAGTTGCCATCCCCCTAGTGACTCCTAAAGACATTTGCTAAGCTTGGCTTTGGATGATGGGAGTACTTCGGTCCTGGGAATGGGAATGCCTCCTCATAAACTTCATGTTCTAGTTGCCTAGATAAAATATCTCTCCACTCCAGTGAAATTCTCTGGAGAAGCAGAGTGGGAAACAGGACAGTTTATGGTCCCAGATCAGCAGCTTGCTGATTTCCTAAATCATGGCCAGGTCTGGTGTTCTTGCTACTTGATATCAGCTGCCTAAATGTTTTGGGGCTAGTTTAAGCTACTGTCTTGTCCTTCTGTAGAAGGAGGCTGACCCCTCTAGCAATGCGTCATCTCCTGAAAGGAGGTTGTAGCAAGGTGGGTGCCGGTCTGTTCTTCCAAGTAACAAGTGATAGGATGAGAGAAAATGGCCTTAAGTTGTGCCAGGGCAGGTTTAGATTGGATATTAGGAAAACATTCACAGAATCCCTAGGTTGGAAAAGACCCACTGGATCACTGAGTCCAACCATCCCTATCAATCACTAAACCACGCCCCTCAGCACCTTATCTACCCATATTCTTTCTTTACTGAAAGACTGGTGGAGCAGGCTTCCCAGGGAAGTGGTGGTGGAGTTCAGAGATCATAGAATCATAGAATAATTAGGTTGGAAGAGACCCACCAGATCATACAGTCCAACCATTCCTGTCAAACACTAAACCATGACCCCAGCACCTCATCCACCTGTGCATTAAACACCTCCAGGGAAAGTGACTCAACCACCTCCCTGGGCAGCCTGTTCCAGTGCCCAATAACCCTTTCCATGAAAAATGTTTTCCTAATGTCCAGCATTGCGCTGACAGTTGGACTTGGTGATCTTACAGGTCTTTTCCAACCTTAATGACACTATGGTTTTATCTCATAGTAACTCGCCCACATGAGTTCTATAAATTGTCTAAGAAAATGCAGCTGTGGGAGACCAAATGTCTAGGTGTGGTTTCCCAGGTGTGCAAGTCTAGGTGGTGGACCTGATTTGGGGAAGGTATTGAGACAAAGGGAGGGTTAACATACTTTTCAAATACAATACGTGTTACCTTTGGGATATGTTGGTCGCAGCCAGAAAATTGGAAGATCCCCACAAAGCTCTAAAATTTTGGGGCTTAGGAAACTGTTATGCTTGATAGGCTCGTCTGCAGCCACCCAGATAAGGGAGTTTTCGTCAAATCTCACAGGCATGATTTCATCTTCCTGCAAACAGAAGAACATAAATCCTTTACGAGCTCAGTGAACAGTGGTGTGCCTGCTTGCTGTTAATTCTTGAGCATCAAACTGTTTAATCATCCACTGCAGCTAACAGCAGCATCCTTGTGTTTCATGAACGTGAGCTGGTTGTATCGAGCCAAAGCCCGAGTAAACGTTGCCACCACTGAAATGAATGGCAAGACTACTGTCAACTCGGCTGGGGCTAAGATTTTGCCTGTCTCTCTTGGGAGGCCTTTGCTCCATGTACAAGGACTCTCTGTCAGAGATCTTTCAGCCCGAAGAGCCACATTTTCAGTTGGTAGAAGCTGTGAAGATTCACCACCTTCAGCAGAGCAGTGATGAAATAGGCCAGCTTAAAACAGGACCCTAATATTTCATCACGCTCTGTTCTCAGTTGGCGCACTCCCAAGAGATAACTATATTTACAATAGGGGGAACAAAAAAGATCTTGTTCAAAAGTTTTAGAGAAGATTATAGCTCTGGCTTCCAATTTTAAGTCAACATGATTGGCCTGATTAAAGGTCTCATTTGGTAAAAGCAATTCAATTGACCAAAGGCTTGAAGTGCGAGTTAAAGCAGCTTGCCTTTTTGAAGCTTACCCTGCAGGTTTTTGGTTCATATCTTCAAAGTAATGTAGGAAAATGCCAGTGATTGATTCTTTAAAGTTGTTAGTTCAAAGTATTATTTTACATAAAATGTGTAAGTATTTTATAGCAACAGTTAAATATTAAAAGAAAACCAGCTTGTGAATCATGGAAACCAGTACGATTTCAAAGTTAAAATTCTAAATTGCCTCCTTAAAAGTCATCAAAACTTGTTATATAACTGACTAGATCAATTTATTCCATCAAGTTGCTGTTCCTTTAATGTGTTTATTGATTTCTTTTGTAGGTCTCAAGTTATTTAAGTTTGCTATCAAATCTGTCTACTGAGAAGTGCTCTTTATTTATATTCTCCCACTTAAGCTTTTATTGGCACTAGAAATATCTGAATCCACTTCTCAGAAATAAAAATATTCTTGTTTCTGTTTGAGATGATCCTGACTTGTGAGCAGGCGGAGTTGGGGTATATACAAAAGCTTATTTTAATCAACCACTTTTATAGGTGCTGTTGGTTACGATACGTGTTGTAAGAAAACGGCATATGCATATTTTCTCCCAGACACGTGGGTATTGGAGAGGGGACTTGCTCTAGAAAAATAAATACTACTTTGCCATTCCTGTTGTACAATTCACCTGGAAAGCTGAGCAACAGGGAAAGGTTAATAAGCCAACGGCAGCACTAAATCAGCTGCTTACTTTGGCCTCAGTGCATTCAATTTATAGCAGTGGTTGTGTTCATGATGCATCTTTGCAGAAGATGCACAGGGCAAGGAAAGAGGTTTCCTGTTGCCAGGTAGAAGATCAGAAATAACTTTTTGACTATTTTAGGATAATGTCTTCAGGACTGTGACTTTAAAGAAAGATGAAAAATAGAAACCTTGGCTTTAGGCAATAGCGCTAATGAAGACAAGAAGCCCAGCCTGCCTTTAGAATAACACAGGGTGGGAAAGATCTAGGTCTCTGCCTGAAATTTGGGCAATACATCTTCTCCATAATGGGGAAAATCCCACCAGCTTCAGAGGACTTTATAACAGTGCTGGTGCCTTGCTGATTTGATTTACAGACCTTTTTTTCCCTTCATTTTAAAGTAGATGTTCAGTAATCACAGCACTGTTGCAGATAGATGCAGCCTTAATGGTGCCTCTCCCCTCCATCTAACTGTGTCTGCTTTTGTTTTCTCTGGAGCGCAGCAAACCCATGGAAGGTGGTTGGAATCTCCAGTGTGCACTCTGGGGAACTCAAGCTTTACATGCCTAAAGCACTAGGACTTTATACAAATGCGAAGTAAGGAGGGGGCTTTGGTGGTATTTGGGTGAGAACTGCAGCCTTTTATGGTGGTTGCAATGCAGATTCCATGAAATGTAGTTAATACAATGGTCCTAAAAGGAAGTCTGAAGGCAGATTCCTATTTTTTTTTAACTATTATTTCTTCTGGGTTAGCTGAATTTTTGCAATGTTTTCCACAATTTTCCTCTATTGACTGTTTCAGTGAGGAGAATCCTTGCTTCTGCACTCACCAAGACTGCTGGTAGAAATTTCCTGGGATCTACCACTATCCCTCTTTGTTCTGACTAAAGCAGCTACTTCCTCCACCCTCTCCTTTCCACCCTTGTCCATGGCTGATCTCCATGGCTGATCTCAAGCAGGTGCTCTTGTCTCTGAGGTCTCCTGTGGACCTAGTAGATGTTGGTCTAAAGCTTCTCCCTCCCCGAGTCTGCAACCTCTCATGATGCCCCTGGAC
The DNA here is from genome assembly GCA_013389865.1 of Piaya cayana. Classification (NCBI taxonomy): domain Eukaryota; kingdom Metazoa; phylum Chordata; class Aves; order Cuculiformes; family Coccyzidae; genus Piaya; species Piaya cayana. Next base: position 132,281 of record WAAB01022666.1, read on the forward strand.
ATGGTGACACCTCTGACACCAATCTTGCCTTTCTTACCTTTACAATCAGTCAATGAACCCTCAACTATCCTGCCCTCAACAGCCTTACTGGTATCCACAGTGGTTTTCAAATGTTGTTTTTATTTGCATTTCAATATTACTTTAAGACTCTCTCTAGAACAGGTTTGTTTTCAAAAAAGTAAATAAATTACCCCTTACCAGCTCAGATGAGAGGCTCGCTTTAGTCATAGCATCAACTTTTGGGATGTGAGCTTTTGGCTGAGCTTTGATGTAACACTTCTCTCCTTCAGCAAAACGAATTCCAGTTATGCCCTGCAAAAACAGAAGGCACGGGGTTGTGCACAGTGCTCCAGCTCCCCACCACCCTTGAGAAAGTGCTTGAGCTCTGCTAAAATTGCCACTGGATTTTTACTCTGAAGTTTAAATCTTATTTAAAGTCAGACGCAGTAAAACAGTCTCCCCTCAGCATTTTTAGCATTACAATTTTGGTCAAATGGGTCTAAAAGTTTTTGCTCGATTTCTGAAAGATGGGGGTGTTTTACGTAAGTGCCTCCACACCAGCTGTAGGCTACGTGGAGTAGCTCTGTAAAGGAATTAGTTGACACGATTTGAACCATAACTTAGCACCTAACGTAGGCAGCCTCAAGATTGTGTTAGCTAGTGGTGCGGTACCCTGATTACACAGATTTACAAAATCATGGGGGCAGCTTGGTCCAATTTATACATGTAAGTGGCTGTGACAGCAAGGGCAAGCTCGTGATGGAGTTTGGTGCAGAAATCTGTGTGTGGGACTTCCTTCATCTGGTCTACAAGGGTGAATGCATCGAGTGCACCCTTAGTAAGTTTGCAGATGACACTAAGCTGGGTGGAAGTGTCGATCTGCTGGAGGGTAGGAAGGCCCTGCAAAGGGATCTGGACAGACTGGACCGCTGGGCAGAGTCCAACGGCATGAGGTTTAACACAGCCAAATGCCGAGTCCTGCACCTCGGGCACAACAACCCTATGCAGAGC
>WAAB01022666.1:142116-160856 GCA_013389865.1 Piaya cayana
ATGGATACCTTGCTACTTGACCCCTAAAATGCAGCTATCCTGAGGCTTTCTTCTGTTTCCTCACCGCTCACGATACTCTGTTGGCTTTTTGAGCATCAAAAATACAGCAGGATCACAGGGGAATTTGTGTTGGAAGGAATGGTCACCTGCATCTGTTTGCTCATGCCAAGATCGTACATGGGAAACAAACTCACAGTTGCAACTGGCTCTGTGTGTCAGTCTGCATCTGTATGCCCTTCATGCACCATATGGATGTTCTACCTGTACACAAATTGCATGCCTGTGTCTGTGCATGCACTCTTTGATGTTGGAAAACAAATAGTGCTGGACCCCTTTGGGGCCGACGTTATCAAACACAGAGCAGAGTGTCCTTCATANGAGCTGCAACTTGCTCTTGGTGTCTGTCTATGTGTCTGTCTGCATCTGTATGCCCTTCACGCATCATATGGATGTTCTACCTGTACACAAATTGCATGCCTGTGTCTGTGCATGCACTCTTTGATGCTGGAAAACAAATAGTGCTNCATTTATATACTTCTTCCCTTTTCTTCTCCATTATGCTTATCAGGCAGGTTTGTGTCTCCTTGCTCAGCTCTTGCATGCTGCTGACACATCCTCTATCTGAAACCTTCTGGGATCTTCACAGCAGAGGCCATGCGGTGGCCCTGTCCAACCACAGCTCATCCCAGCTCTGAGTGCCTTCAAAAGACAGGTTTGGCCCCTGCAGCTGATCTCCTACACCTGCCTCTCCTCTGTGCCCCACTCTGCAACTCCAAACATCTTTGCTGTTTTTCGTATCTCTAACACCCCTCATTGATGTGACAGGTAGCTTAAAAACCATCATCAAGCAACACAAAAGCAGAGAAGACTCGGGCTCTGCTGGTCACCTTGCCTCTGCGTGGCTGGGCACCAGTGACACAATCCTCATTTTCCTTCCCTTCAACGCAAATTCATCCTTCCTGTCGATTACTGTCGTTAACAATCAGACCTTAAACAAAAATTTAACAGGCATAGTTGCTGCCGAAAATAAACACAATCACAGCTCATTAAATCAAAAGCAAAGCCTACTGTGGAACTTCCTAAAGTAGGGCATATTCTAGCCTGCTATGGAATGACATACAGTTGTATGTTGGGGCTAATAATAAGATTATGATCCTCTTCATTAGCAAGTATTTTGTTACACCAAAAATCTCGTGAATGGATATGTCTATCTTGGCAAAATGTGAGAATCCCAGCCTTTGATCTCAAACCTCCATTTAGCATCTCTGCTTTAAAAAGACAGATTTATTTTAAGGCCCCTGTGCTTGTCTCCCGTGAGAAAACGTGCCAGGGAGGGAGCACTTACCCAGGAAGAGCTGCTGCTTGCAAGAGTTTGACTCCTTTGAGCTGCAACTGAAGTTGGGGAGCAGCTGTCATCCCATCCTGGTACCCATATGAGTGCCCAACAGCTCCTTCTCCAGGATGCTAATAGAAGGATGGAGGGAGGCTGTGCCAACGGCTAGTGAAAGGGCACACAAGGGTGTGGATGTTGAGGAGGAATGTTAGCAAAGACGCTATTGGTGCAAGAACGAATAGGTGCAATTAATACATCTATGCTAGAAATCTGTGGAGTCACTTTCACTCCAGGTGGTGTGTGGTGAAATGCAGTATCACTCCCGGAAACACAAAGGATGGGGTGTGAGTGCTTACCCTGTGGATGGGGTGTGGGTGCTTACCCTACTGATGGAGCAGCACTGGCCCTGGCAGGTTTTGGCTTGGGCATACGCTGTGATCCCAAGCAATGTTGACAATCAGAAACCGATCCACAGGGATGGGTGCATGGCTGCTGATCCTTGGCAGGCTGGGGTATGAGACAGGTCCTGCTCATGTGAGGAGATGTGGGTGAGAGCCTTCAAGAGCCAGCCACTCTACCTGAACCCTGGGAGAGCTGCTGTGCAGCATTTCCTCCTTGAACCAAGGTACAAATCCCCCAAATAATCCTCCAAACACATTTTTCTAATGCAGAGAATGGTCCCAGTTTTCTTTTTCCCANTCACGATACTCTGTTGGCTTTTTGAGCATCAAAAATACAGCAGGATCACAGGGGAATTTGTGTTGGAAGGAATGGTCACCTGCATCTGTTTGCTCATGCCAAGATCGTACATGGGAAACAAACTCACAGTTGCAACTGGCTCTGTGTGTCAGTCTGCATCTGTATGCCCTTCATGCACCATATGGATGTTCTACCTGTACACAAATTGCATGCCTGTGTCTGTGCATGCACTCTTTGATGTTGGAAAACAAATAGTGCTGGACCCCTTTGGGGCCGACGTTATCAAACACAGAGCAGAGTGTCCTTCATAAGGCTGGAAGCAGAGGGAAAAAGTATCACCTGCATGAAAAAATGAGTGTGAAGGGGACAACCTGAATTGTGCTCTGCTCTGCCTGGTTGCTCAGTGGCCCAGCTCCAGTTTCTCAGACAGGCAACAACACTAGAAGGAACTGTTAAACGTGGGAGACGCTGGCACGTGGCCCCCATCTTGGTCTGGAGTAGTGCCTACGCTAACCAGCTCTGCAATAGCAATTTTTTTTCAAAGTATGTATTTCCATTTATATACTTCTTCCCTTTTCTTCTCCATTATGCTTATCAGGCATGTTTGCGTCTCCTTGCTCAGCTCTTGCATGCTGCTGACACATCCTCTATCTGAAACCTTCTGGGATCTTCACAGCAGAGGCCAGGTGATGGCCCTGTCCAACCACAGCTCATCCCAGCTCTGTGTGCCCTCAAAAGGCAGGTTTGGCCCCTGCAGCTGATCTCCTACACCTGCCTCTCCTCTGTGTCCCACTCTGCAACTCCAAACATCTTCTCTGTTTTTCGTCTATCTAACTCCCCTCACTGATGTGACAGGTAGCTTAAAAACCATCATCGAGCAACACAAAAGCAGAGAAGACTCGGGCTCTGCTGGTCACCTTGCCTCTGCGTGGCTGGGCACCAGTGACACAATCCTCATTTTCCTTCCCTTCAACGCAAATTCATCCTTCCTGTCGATTACTGTCGTTAACAATCAGACCTTAAACAAAAATTTAACAGGCATAGTTGCTGCCGAAAATAAACACAATCACAGCTCATTAAATCAAAAGCAAAGCATACTGTGGAACTTCCTAAAGTAGGGCATATTCTAGCCTGCTATGGAATGACATACAGTTGTATGTTGGGGCTAATAATAAGATTATGATCCTCTTCATTAGCAAGTATTTTGTTACACCAAAAATCTCGTGAATGGATATGTCTATCTTGGCAAAATGTGAGAATCCCAGCCTTTGATCTCAAACCTCCATTTAGCATCTCTGCTTTAAAAAAGACGGATTTATTTTAAGGCCCCTGTGCTTGTCTCCCGTGAGAAAACGTGCCAGGGAGGGAGCACTTACCCAGGAAGAGCTGCTGCTTGCAAGAGTTTGACTCCTTTGAGCTGCAACTGAAGTTGGGGAGCAGCTGTCATCCCATCCTGGTACCCATATGAGTGCCCAACAGCTCCTTCTCCAGGATGCTAATAGAAGGATGGAGGGAGGCTGTGCCAACGGCTAGTGAAAGGGCACACAAGGGTGTGGATGTTGAGGAGGAATGTTAGCAAAGACGCTATTGGTGCAAGAACGAATAGGTGCAATTAATACATCTATGCTAGAAATCTGTGGAGTCACTTTCACTCCAGGTGGTGTGTGGTGAAATGCAGTATCACTCCTGGAAACACAAAGGATGGGGTGTGAGTGCTTACCCTGTGGATGGGGTGTGGGTGCTTACCCTACTGATGGGGCAGCACTGGCCCTGGCAGGTTTTGGCTTGGGCATACACTGTGATCCCAAGCAATGTTGACAATCAGAAACCGATCCACAGGGATGGGTGCATGGCTGCTGATCCTTGGCAGGCTGGGGTATGAGACAGGTCCTGCTCATGTGAGGAGATGTGGGTGAGAGCCTTCAAGAGCCAGCCACTCTACCTGAACCCTGGGAGAGCTGCTGTGCAGCATTTCCTCCTTGAACCAAGGTACAAATCCCCCAAATAATCCTCCAAACACATTTTTCTAATGCAGAGAATGGTCCCAGTTTTCTTTTTCCCAACTCGGAGCATTGCTGCCTTTTCTTTTGTTCCACAGGCAGAGAAAGAGCAGCATGAAATTTCAAGCAGACAGAAGAGAAAATAAATGTTCCTGTTGTATGATTTGCAGCTTACTGCCTCTAGTTAACCCCTATTCTCGTGCTTTGCCTTTTCACATATCTGTTTTTCCTGGAGGGTGCAAGGAGCGTATCTTTTGCTGTTTGATTGATTAGGTGGCAAGAGAGAATACAGGACTTCTTGGGCAGATGCAAATCTGTATGAACAGCCCAGTGTTCAGCAGCTCCAGACACTCGCTGCAGAACACCAAGATGAGTGCAACAACCAGTGTTTGCAGGACTTGGAACAAAAAAAAAACGTGAATTGCCTTTCACTGACTGAATTCTTTGTTTGCAATAAAGATGATGATGATGATACTAGTGTCTGAGCTCCATCTCCTTTCTAAATAACATGTGTGTGCTCAGCTGGATTAAGCCAACTTCTGAGACTGGAATTCATAATAACAGTCTTTTACAGGACAGCCTTTCTGGTCGTCTAATACCATTATCCTCAGGGCTGAAAAGCATTCCAGAGTACTTGGAGTGCTACGATGAATGTGAGGTTGCTTAGCTGATAGTACTAGCTTGTCTCAAGCAAGCACATTTTCTCATTATTTTCCAGTTCAAAGAAAAAGTTTAGAAGGAGAAATAGAAATATTAAAAATGAGAAGGATTTGGTGATACTGTGTGCCGTTCTGTAAGACTCTTGTGGTTCCTTATGCATTTTATCTTCATTTTCTAAGCATCCCAAATAGTTATTTCAACTCTGTGATGGCCTGAACAGAAATTTATGAGGGCTACCGAGAGTGGGCACCTGATTCACTGTTCTGCTTTTCCATGGGTTTACACTACCATAACATGGTGCTAATTCAAGCCCCACTTACTTTATGTGTCCTCAAAATAACCAGAGTCATTCAGGGTAAAAAAGTCCTACAGAAAAAGACCTCAGCTTTGGTATTTAATCCATGACAGCCTGAGGATTTAGAGAAATTGTAAGGATTCTTGCTGGCGTTGAGACCAAATTATGAAAACTCACATATGTGCGGTTTCACAACGTGGTTCTCACCACAGCTCTCATCTCTGCAGTGGCTCTGGATGTTGCAGTAGCCTTGGGATGTTTGCTTTCCTCCTCTCTCTGCCTGTCCCATGTGTGTCCCTCCTCCCTTCTTTGACCAGTAACACAAAATTTTGAACACCAAACCCCACTGTTTTGCCTGGTAGGCTGTGAAATTCTCCCTGGAAAGTCCTGTAACAGCCTTTGCTTCGATGCTGTTCTCTGGAGAAGGTGGGCATCCCTGTTTGCTCTTCTTGCAATGCATGAGGATGGCACTGTGCAGCTGAGCTGGCTGCACTTGAAAAGATGTCCTGAAAAGTGCTTGGTGCAGGACCTCGCTCAGCCCAGACCCTTCCTTTTCTCCTCTTGGGTTAGGACATATGGCCCATTTTGCTGTTCCTCACCCCAGGACACTAAAGGTTGATTTGTTTTTCCCCAGAGCTGAATCCCATTTATCCATATGTCTTCATCTTATTCTTCTTAATTTAGCTTGTGGCTGTGCCTTCTGTTTTCCTTGAATTAAAGAAATAAAATAAAATAACTAGCTAGCATTACACGCTTCCATTCCTACCTCTAACGATGTGGTCTCCATTGTAGCTATTCTGTGTAAATTGCTCATAGGCTGCTTTCGTTCTTAACCTCCAACCATGACTTTGTGCTTTGGAGGTAGTTATTATCTTAATCAACTTGGTAGCATCAGTCTGTTTCTTTCCCAGAGGCTTCTTTACACTTTGATGAAAAATCTGCTAAGTTTCTTTGTGCTTTGTAGCAAAGACCGAGCCTGGATTGTTTTGGGGTTTTTTTCCTCCCTCATCCAAAACCACCCCTGAATCAACTATATTCCTCTTTTTTTTTGATCTATACCCTGTTCTTCTAATAATTTATTGACTGAACTTTAGAGAATATTTCCAATGAGATTGTCCTGGAGGCACTTGCAACGCAAGAGTGTTTTTCACGGATCCAATGTCTTGAAACATATATTTTACTCACCCTTCTGACAATATCTTAAACATGTTTGTGGTTTTTGTCTTTCATTACCTTTGTGAGACATTGGCATGGGTCAATTCTAGCAAGTTTAATCCTTATTCACCTGTGCTCTGTTCTTTCACTTAGTCTCTGTTCCTCCAGATTCAGGTCTCTACTTAAAAAAACCCCCAAATTCTTCCAAAAAACCCTCTCCCTCAAATCAAATATAAGAAACTAAACCTGGAACAGTGAAAGAACCAATAAACAACCATGTCTTCTGCTAAATTTTAGTGCTGCATTGATTTTTATTTTGTCATTTCACATCCCTTTTCTTGGAATTGTTGATGATTCAAAATGACCATGGAGACTCTGACACGTCCAACAGAGTGGTCCAGGCCCTCTCTGTTCCCCACTGAAGGCTATAAGAGCTGCATGCTCTCTGAAAACGTCTGTGCTTAGGGTGAATGGAACACAGTGGATAAACTGTCTCTGAAAAATCCAGCAGACAGTGTTGTCGCTCAACTAGAGCCATAGGCCTCTTGGATAGATATTTCCCTGACAGATAAAAGGTAGGTTTGTGAGAGACCAAGAGCAATTATGCTTTCTGGGCACTCCCTGTCCTTCTTCTGGGTCTTTCCTTACGAAATCAGAGTCTAGTAATAACATGGATAATAATTTTGACCTGGCTACGGCCAAATCTCCTTTCCCAAAAATGTGATTTGATAAGCCTGGAGAAGTGGCATCCTCGTGTGTGTGTGGACTGCTGAGGGGATCAAATATTTGAGAAATAGCATGAAAAAATCAAAGGCTCTTTCACCTTGAATAGCCTGGAAGATCAAAGGTTGTAGGGAGGAATGGCAACCCATGAATGTGGAGGCCAGGTGAGGTGGGAGAAGGGACCTTGAGCTCCCAGGAAAAGCTGGCTGCTGTGGGTCTCTTAGTCACTGTTGCCCCCAGGACCTGTTTCCCAGGTCATTTTCTCATCCCCAAATGGGGAACTATCAATTAATTTAAGCTCTACAATTTATAGCCTGCCTGCTCTGGGCCGTACATGGCATGGTGGAGAGCTGAGGAGCCAGAAAACACCATGTCAAGAAACCAGGCTAATTGGAGAGGAGGTGGCAGTGGCCTCTGTCCACCAGTTTGTCCCCTATGGGGTCCTGTGAGTGCAGGTGCGAAGTCCAGCCTCACAGCTGGGGGGGGAGGGGATGTCAAGGAGGACTGAGGATGAACTCGGTCTTTGCTTGCTGCTTGCTAGCTAGGCTTTCTCCTTGTTGACAGACCTCTTGGTTGCTGCCTCAATCTCCCCTCCTGTTCTCACACAGTCTGGCAATGACAGTGAAGACTTGTGCCAAGGCAGTTTTCGGGGAAGAAGAAGAAGAGTTAACTTGTGGAGAGCAAGACAAATGTTCTGCAGTATTATGCTAGGTGGAGAGAACCACCTCGCAGCTGCTCTACCTTCCTTTGTTTCAAAGCCTCCATCATACGTGGCCTTGGTGGCCCAGAGGAGATGCTCAAGGTAGCTGATTTCCTTGTCTCTGTCCATGGAAAACCAAACTTGTCCCTGGCTGTGACCAAATGTGACTCCCCACTCCTGCAAGGAGGTGCTGCAGCCGCCCTAGAGCATCTCATTGCCATAAGGGAAGCCTGCCCTTCCTGGCTGAGACCAAGAAGTGGCTCTGTGGGTCAGACATCCTCCATGCAAGCTTGGCCTGATGAAAAGAGCTTTGTTCTCTCACTGCCTGTGCTTGTTGGCGCTGAAGAAACCTGGCTCCCAGCTGTAGCAATACTGGTTTTAAAGATGGAGGTGACTGGCATATCCTTTGCTCTGTGGTTGAGATGCAGCTGGGTGGTCCCCCGTGTGATGAATGAGTTAATGTGTGAAGAGGTTGGAGGAACTTGTAAAGCACTGAGCATTTCTCTTGCCTTCTGAGGATAATGCATTTTAAAGATCAACTTGGATTTGCCCGCAATGTGATTTGTTTAATTATTTAAAGCCTGTTAGCATATTTTCCTCAAGGGATGGAAAATCCTCAGCAAAAGGATCTTTACACCAGAACAGAGATCTCCGTGTATGCCGAAGGTCTGGGCTCACACCCAGCCACCCGCACCAATACCAGCATGTTGTATGGAGGAAACACTGTGCAAACACCTACGTTCTCAGCTCCAGAAAACACGCCATACTAGCCTCTTCTCCACACCTACAAGTCACCAGTCACTGAAGGGCACTTTGTAGGGCAGCTGGGGTTGTAAGTAGTAGGTACCTGGTATGGAGAAGGCCATATAAGACTGTTCTCCACCTCAGCCCATTCCAAACCTGTGTTTGGTTGTGTGTGTCTGCAAGGTACAAGCTGGGATAATGTTGAGATATCCAGAGAAGTGCATCTGAAACTCTTATCGATGCCCAAGAAAGAGTTTTCTGGTTCAGGAGGCTCATCTCCACATGGCTGCCCAGTGGGGGACTGTATAAGGAGGTGCAGAAAAGATGTGAGAACGAGTGGCTCTGCCACAGGATGGTTTTTTTCGGATTCCTGGTGCTCTTGTTCTGCCTGAAAAGTTTCTTGCTCCATTTTACTAACCCTACTGTGATAAACAGCACATGCAAGGCTGATCCCACACTGCTGAAATCCCAAGGGACATTGCCTCCTCCATTCTTCACTGCCCCTCCATGACGTGCCAGCTTTGTAGCTCCGGCTCCTCTATGCTAAGTCTGACTTACAACCTCCCATTTAAAAGGGAAGACGCTCTCAATTGGTCTCAGCTTTGAGAGATGACCGCTCTGTTTCTTGTGGGTAGACGTGTGTGTGTCAGGCAGGTTCAGATGGCTGAGGCAGGACTTCAGCAACCTTATTGTCCCTAGAGGAGGTTACACAGCAAACAAGCTACACCAGGAATTATGTCCTCCCTTCATCTCCTTCTGTTACACTCAGCAATGAATGCTAAAGGAGGTGCCAGTAGCTGCAGTTATCCTGTTTTGGAATGTGTTGGAAATGTTTTGAATTTGGTGTAGGAGAGCACTAGGGCTTTTCCGTCCTTGCCGCAGTTCATGCTGGTTTTTCTATGAAGAGCTTTCCTGGAGAAGGCACGGGCTGCCGGCTGTCTTGCACCTCAGAGATTTAGAGCATTATGGGAACTTGGCTCGTTCTGCCTTGGGGACTGTATCCTCCCTTGGATGGGCACATGCCACCCAGGTTTTCCCAGCACTACTTGGTGCTGCAGGGGCTGATGTACCTGGGTACTGGAGTGTCTGTGCTGGTGTTTGCAGCGCTAGTTTGGGTTTTTTTCACCGCAGCAGAAATTGCAGGAACACTGTTTAGATTTGCTCTGACATTGTAACGGGGATCCCAGAGACTGATGGTGTTTAGAATGGCAAGGCCTGACATCCTCATGGCATTTGAGATGGGTCACTGCAGAATCAAATTGTTGTTGATTTTTATTTTGTATTTACCCATGAAACTTGGACTGGAGGCTCAACTGGGCCACAATGGCTGGTTTCCACGAGGTCCACCCTTCAGCCAGTTTTACAGCTGAGTTGGCTGAGGTGCAGGGAGGTCAAGAGCCCCGAGTGAAACACACTGAATAGGCGGCTCATTAAGGGCTGAACTCCAGACCTGTGTTCCCAGCCCTCTGCTCTAATCACCAGGCGAGATGTGGGAGTGCCTCATGGGGCTGCTGATGATAAAAGAAGAGTCAACAGCTTTACTTTGCAGCTTTATTAGTAAAATGAAGTAAAGCCAACGTGCCTGACTATTATTGAACCAGTAAATGCTGTGTGCTTACATCCAGAGCTTCCCAGTCATTTAACTAGGAGGCTGAACAATAAAATATATTAAGTCCGAAATGGCTAAAACAGAGGCAAAGCAGGAGGTAAGCCATCTAATTGGAGAAGTTGCAGCGGGAATCTCACTCCAGGGGTCTGTCCCTTGGGATTAATGATTTCATGACATCTGGGTTGTGTGGCACTGCTGCCTTGCCCTGGGTCCCACCAGGGCTGATGGCAGGCAGCCAGGGAAACAAAAAAAAAATAGTGCTCAAACTTGTTCAATGGGGAAGATGAAGATTTCTCTGCTGTCAATGTACAGGCCTATGGGAGAAAGAAACTGCCAGTTTCAGCCCAGAGATGTACGGTTGTGACTTCTCTTGGCTTGCAGAATCACAGAAGAAGAAAGTGGGGATGGGGAAATAGAGTCTCTTCCTGATGCCAGAGCTCGTCTTGACAGGGATATCCCCCCATTGTCTTGTCCCATCCAGTTTTAAAGGCCTGGGAGTCTTATGTCAGCTACTTGGGATGGTTCCTTCGTGATGAATGCATGGGCCTCTGCTGCACATCACATCCTCTCCTGTTTTGTTCAAGCTCTCCCAGGTCCAACTCTGCCCCGGCATGTGCTACCTTTGTAGTGTGCCTGGGTCTCAGGGGAGATGTAGGCAGTACTAAGCCCTTGGCCACTACCAGGGACTGATAGAATTATTTTCCCTAAACAAGGTGCCTGAACTATTTAAGAGAAAAGGGTAGCAGCTAGAAGTTGGAGGAATCATCCTTTGGAGACATCTGTTTCTTTCCCTCTCTCTGTGAACAAGACATTGCTGGCTACTAGTTCAGATCTTTGGGGTCCACCAGATAGGTGAGATGTGTCCCACTATCCACCAGGTGTCATTAATTTGTACTTGCCTCTCCCCCTGGCAGTCCATCAAGATGAAACCAAGTCACCACTCCAGCTCCTGTCCCCCTGTTTCCTCTTCCCCGCTGTGGTCCTGCTGGAGCCATTTACTAATACAGGTGAAAAACAGAACATGGAGAAATGAAAAGAAAAAAGCATTCCAACGTGCTAGGGCCAAGGGACTGAATTTGACACACACAGGCTGAGGACACCCTGGGAGGGACATTATGCCACGTCAGCTGCTCCACAGCAATGTGCAGATTCTCACACAGGCTCAGAGCCTGTTGTAAGTCTAACTAAAGTACTCTGTCTGTTTTGAAATCCACTCTCAGCCTTACTTTTTACAAACTCAGGAAGAAAATGGCAAATTAATCCTTTTTTAAAAAGGATGAGTTGGTTCCTTGTCATTTGCCGTGCAGCTCATGATATGATAGTTCCTGCTGCATAAATACAGATTGTTTCTTTTCACAACTTCCCTTTCATCACACTGCTAGGAAGGCCTGGAGGTTGTTAAGAAATGTGAAAGAAACTTGCTTTCCAATTAAGGTCAATCTCTTTTATCAGAGTCTTTGCATAGAAGACTCACTTTCAGAAAGATTTCTATAAACTCCATTCCCAGCTCTGACAAATTGGGAGATGCCCAAATCTCTGAAGGAGCTGAAGAAGAGGCCGACTTCTTTCCTGGCTTGCAGCACAAAGCAGGGATCTGATCTGTCATGATGACTGAGAACATGTCACAACAATCTGTTTGCGTTCTTCAGGAAAGAAAAACATCTTTCTCTCCCCGAGCTGTAAGCTAATTTGGAGATTTTGCAAGCTGACATGCAACCTGATTAAAATGACCTCAGGCCACCAATTCTTCTTAGGCAACTCCACAATTAAAGTCTAGACCTATCTGTAGCCCAGGGTTTTTTTTTTCTTCAAATCCCTAAAAGGGACGAAAGAGTTCTGTGTTTTTATTTTTAAATCTACATATTTGGAATTTTTCTTTTACACTTTGCTTCTACTGTGGCAGAATGTGCTAAAGGGATCTATATTTTTTCACATTTTGAGCAGATGAAACTCATACACAGAAGCTCCGCTTTCTTGCCTGCTGGAAAAAGAGACTGAACATCTGAGGAAATAATATACGAATAAACTCGAGGACCCTAAGAAACACCCAAGGCACTTTGTGGCCTATATAAAGCTGCCCTTCGAGGCAAAAATGTCGTGTCTTCAATTTTCCAAAGTCAGTGGATATTTTTGTAATGATCATCCTACTACTACTACATCCTACATCCTCAGATCACTTTTTGGTAATTAGTTAAGCAGTGGGATCAGTTTATTAATCCACTGAATTTTCCCAAACACAGCAATTTGTCAAGCAGCAATCAATGAAAAATAAATGGGTGCCTTCTGGCAGGACATTTGTCAGACATGAGCAACCCCTGAATTTAATGTAGTGGTTTGGGTTGGTAATTTGTCCATGAATCCTCTAATGCCCATTTCTTTAAAAAATCACTGTCATGGCCAAGCTTCAGATGTGAATCCAGGAGAGAGTTCTCTTCTGCTTTGTTGATTTGGCTCTGCCCCAACCATCAGAGGGTTTCTAGCTTGTCAGCTGGCTAAACTAATTGACAACTTGTGTTTTGCTAATGCTCTTCACAGTGTAAGGAGATCCCTGAAAGGGCTTCATTTATTAATTCAAATTATATACTTTTGAATAAAAGTACTAAGCTGGAATGTCTTGCACACTAACTTTTCAGCATCACCAAAATATCCCGTACAGCTACAATTGTTTGACATTTGTTCCAGGCCATTAAGCCAGAGTGGGTGCTTTCCTGGATGCAAGGGTGAGATGGTTGCAGAGTATGTTTGTGGCTTGGACATGGTTTAGTGTTTGATAGGAATGGTTGGACTCGATGATCCGATGGGTCTCTTCCAACCTGGTGATTCTATGATTCTATGATTCTTTACACTGGGGACCCACAGGGTCTGTGGGTGCCTGTTCCCTGCCAAGGTGGCTCATTGCCTTGTGTTTTTCTAGGTGCTTGGGGGGAAGGTTGGACACATGGGTTTTTTTCACCCAATGGCACGATCCTTTGCAAGACTTCCCCTCTCAAACCACTTTAAGAGCCATTTGCCTCCTAGCCCATTTCTTTGTGCAGGCTCTACTCCAACTCCTATATGGAAATTTGGAAATTTCCCCTGAGGAGGTGTGAGTAATGTCTCCTAGGGTCGCAAAACCAGGGAAAGTCATATAGAGGCTGGCTTCTAGCTCCAAGCTAGAAGCTAGAAGCTTTTCTGCTCTCCTCGTGCCCCTTGACCTGCCTCTGTACTCATTGTTCTCCCAGCCTCATCAGAGGAGGCTGAGGGGAGAACTTATTGCTCTGGAGTGTGTCCAGAGAAGAGTGACGGAACTGGTGAAAGGGCTGGAGAACAAGTCTTATGAGGAGCAGCTGAGAGACCTGGGGTTGTTTAGCCTTGAGAAAAGAAGGCTGAGGGGAGACCTCATTGCTCTCTACAACTACCTAAAAGGAAGTTGTGGAGAGGAGGGAGATGGCCTCTTCTCCCACAGACAGGGGACAGGACAAGAGGGAATGGCCTCAAAGCTCCACCAGGGGAGGTTCAGGCTGAACATTAGTAAAAAATATTTCACAGAAAGGGTCATTGGACATTGGAACAGGCTGTCCAGGGAGGTGGTTGATTCACCATCCCTGGAGGTGTTTAAAAGGTGAGTGGATGAGGTGCCGAGGGGCATGGTTTAGTGTTTGATAGGAATGGTTGGACTCAGTGATCCTGGTGGTCTTTTCCAGCCTAGTGATTCTGTGAAGCTTCTCATCCTAGTCTTGAGTGGGAGCTGATGGAGCTATTTGGGAAGCAACATGTCCTTTGGTGAATTTACACCGAGTATGGAAGGAGATCAGCCCTGCCCCAGCTTGCCCCCAGGATCCCAGCTGTGCAGAAGCTGAGCCAGGAGTATTTTAGAGATCAACGGTGGAACTTTGTATAGTGGGTGCAAAGCAGCTGCAAAGCACGAAGGGGTTGAGCCTTCTATCCTCACCAAAGTCCAGACCGAAAATTCCATGAAAATAAGGAGCTACAGCAGGGCCAGAAGTATGTTCGAGATCATATTTTAGAGATCAACAGCTGGATTTTGTGTGGTTGGGTGCAAAGCGGCTGTGGATTTCCTGGTTGAGCCTCCTATCCTCACCAAAGTCCAGACTGGAAATCCCATTCAAATAAAGAGTTGGATTAACCGGAGCATTTCCAAATCTTGCAAGACAACATGATTTTAGCATAACCCCCTCCCACTCTACTTTCAGGGTGGAGGATGCTGGAGGCTCCTGGATTCCCAGCCCTGGATTTGAGTGCTGCCAGACCTGCACCCCCCTGTAGTGGTGGTGCTGGGAACCCTCTGGCACCCACACTCTGGGGACTTTATCCCCATCAGGAAGAGCATCCACTCCACTTCAGTCACTGTTGGAAGGTTGGTTTAAAGGAAAGCAAACTCCAACTGGAAGGAACCCTTCCAAAACACCTCTGCAACCCTGGATAGGGCCGGGCTAAATGCTCTTGGGGACTGAATGCGCTTTGGATTAGTAGATGCATTTTGATTAATTAATTTTTTTTTTTTTTGTATGAGCTCCTAATGACAACAAGGCCTGCCAGGGTGCAGCTTTTCCGCAGAGCTCGCACCAGCTGCAGGCTCCGGAGCGGCTACCAGCACAGGCAGATTCCTTCGCTATCTCATTTATCATCATTGCTTCCAGTCCAATTTTGTTCACGCCTTACATTTCTGATTGTCTTGGATTAAACATTACCAGAGGAAATAATACTAATAGCCTTTCACAGCAAAAAAATCAACTTCTAAGGCATTTGTTACGGGAAGGATTATAATAAATTAAATGCTTAAACTAGCACTGTGCAAGCATTTTTGTCTTGGATCAAAATGTTTGCACTGGCTGTTTAAACATTTAATTTATTATAATGAGAAATATCATTGTAAAAATAAGCATGTTAATTAAACTTGAGTTTTGCAAATGTGAGTCATCCCATGTGGACACAGTATAATGAATATAGACAGGTAGAGTCTGCATGCCCTTTTTTTTTTCTCATTAAGAAAATGAACATTTACATCTTTAAACCCTGCAGCTATTAGTTATTTTTAATGAACTGTGTTGCCATTTCAAAACTGAGATCTTATATGATGCAATCAGATATTGCTAGGTCAGGGAAGAACTTTTGCTAATTAAGTTGCAGAGAAGTTCTTTGCCACAGATAATTGATTAAAATTGTTACATAGATAATCAGTTTACGTAGATAAATAAATAAAAATAAATAGCTGTTAGGAAAACCCAGGTCACATCAGGGTGGTAAAACGAAACCGAACACCAGCAGTCCCGGGGCTCAGAGCAGCAATGAACTTGGAAGCAACAGACGAATCTCTTCTTTATGATCTGACAGGGGAGTGAGGGACAGCAGAGGTTTTTGGACAGTGATGGTTTGCTGCTGGTGGGGATGAGAATGGATGGAGGCAGGGTTTTCTTTCCCTTTTGACTGAAGTGATTGGAAGCAATTTTTCTGCCTTCCCACACCACCAGTCTCTGGTGCATTCAGCTGGTCTTGTCCTGGGACACATCCTGTATACCAGGTTATTTGGAGGTATCTCAGATCCCATTGTGCATTACTCAATGGGCAAAGGTCACAACAGACTGCTAGCCCTGGCTAAAACCTGTTTCTGAAGTGATCTAGGCAGCAAGGAGGGGAGGAGGAACATCTTGAGGTGATTAGAAGCTTGCTTGCCCAGCTAGACAACCACAAGTCTATGGGACCAGATGGGATCCACCCAAGGGGTATTGAAGGAGCTGGTGGATGTGCTGGCCAAACCCCTTTCCATCATCTTCCAGCAGTCCTGGATGGCTGAGGAAGTTCCACTGGACTGGAGACTGGCTGATGTTGTGCCCATTTACAAGAAGGGTCACAGGGAGGATCCAGGGAACTGTAGGCCTGTCAGTCTGACTTCAGTGCCAGGGAAAGGTCATGGAACAGGTGATCTTGAGTGCTATCATGAAGCATGTGCACAAGAACCGGGTGATCAGGCTCAGTCAACATGGGTTCACAAAAGGCAGGTCTTGACAAATTAATCTGACCCACCTACTGGACAAGGGAAAGGTTATGGATGTAGTCTTCTTGGACTTCAGTAAAGCCTTTGACACAGTTTCTCACAGCACTCTGCTTCGCAAACTGTCAGCCTCTGGACTGGACAAGCGCACACACTCCTGGGTGGAAAACTGGTTGGCTGGCCGGGCCCAGAAAGTGGTGGTAAATGGAGTTTACTCCAGCTGGAGGTCAGTCACAAGTGGGGTTCCCCAGGGCTCAGTGCTGGGTCCAGCCCTGTTCAATGCCTTCATCAATGACCTGGATGAAAGCATAGAGTGCTCCCTTAGCAAGTTTGCGGATGACACTAAGCTGGGTGCAGGTGTGGACCTGCTGGAGGGTCGGGAGGCTCTGCAAAGGGATCTGAACAGGCTGGACCACTGGGCTGAGTCTAATGGCATGAGGTTTAACATGGCCAAATGCCGGGTCCTGCACTTGAGGCACAACAACCCTATGCAGAGCTACAGACTGGGAGAAGTCTGGCTGGAAAGCTGCCAGGAGGAGAAGGACCTGGTGGTGTTGGTTGACAGCGACTGAACCTGAGTCAGCAGTGTGCCCAGGTGGCCAAGAAGGCCAATGGCATCTTGGCTTTTATCAGAAACGGTGTGACCAGCAGGTCCAGGGAGGTTGTCCTCCCTCTGTATTCTGCACTGGTGAGACCACACCTCGAATCCTGTGTTCAGTTCTGGCCCCTTCACCACAAGAAGGATGTTGTTGAGGCTCTGGAGCAAGCCCAGAGAAGAGCAACAAAGCTGGTGAAGGGGCTGAAGAACAAGTCTTATGAGAAGCAACTGAGGGAGCTGGGACTGTTTACCCTGGAGAAGAGGAGGCTGAGGGGAGACCTTATTGCTCTCTACAACTCCCTGAAGGGAGGTTGTGGAGAGGAGGGAGCTGGCCTCTTCTCCCAAGTGACAGGGGACAGGACAAGGGGGAATGGCCTCAAGCTCTGCCAGGGGAGGTTCAGGAAAAAAAAATTCACAGGAAGGTTCATTGGGCACTGGGACAGGCTGCCCAGGGAGGTGGTTGATTCACTGTCCCTAGAGGTGTTTAAAAGACGGGTGGATGTGGTGCTGAGGGGCATGGTTTAGCGATTGATAGGAATGGTTGAACTCGATGATCCAGTGTGTCTTTTCCAAACTAGTGATTTTGTGATTCTGTGATCTTTGGTACAACAGTTAAATTAAACTCTTGAGAGGGAGAACACCTTAGTGAATTGTTATCTGTGAGCAGCAGCAAAGAGCTGGGGATGGGATGCCCCCGCTCAGGGATCAAATGCCAAATTTGCTGCTGTCCCATGTGTGCAGATTCATGCAGTAGCAAATTTGTAGATAAAAGCAATTTTAATGTCTTGATCTGTAGAAATGCCTCTTCATGCTATTCTCTAGCTAGCTGTCCATTAAAGTTGCTTTTAGTGTCCGCTGCAGGATGTTTGGAAGGTCAAAGATTCTTGAATTTCTTCCAAATTCAGTGGACGTGTTTTGAATGAAAAGAGAGGATGTATTAAGATGAAGATGCTCAGTACATAAATGACATTTATCATTTTACTGGAGATTGTCCTCCAACACCACTGTGTGTTTGCAGCCTCTAGACAGTTTAGTCCTATGTCATATGGGTCCCTCTCTCTTGTCCTCCCAAAATTCCTGCTTTTTTTTGTCTTTCTCTCACTGGGAGTGGAAGGGAGAAGATTTATCCAGGTGAAAGGAGGAAGCTGTTGCTCTTTCTTCTTCTACTTGTGTGTTTTCATCCCTCTGAAGGAGCTTGACTAAGATGACCATCATCATGGCTTCTGCTGATTTCTTAAAAAACTCCCTGGTTCTTACAGGATCAGATTCAAATTCCCCCCATGCCATTTTGCTTTAGCCAGAAGGAGTATTTCTATACAGAGAGTGACCATGTTGGAGAAAGAAGGTATTGTCTGCAGGGCCCTTTGGGCTGGTTTTTGTTTGCTGATCTGCCACATCCTGGGGGGATGGAGCCCATAGCCTGAGTTACAGTGACCATCTGCAGAGCAACTGGTGCAGGCAGGCCCAGGGCTCACGACAGTGGCAGAAGGCTACTTTTGGCAGGCAGGTGGGCAAAGTCCTAGGAGCTGGGCTGCAGGGTGTGCAGGGTCAGCCTGGCAGAGAGCTGCAGGGACAAATGTCATTTCCCACATCTGGCTTTGGCCCATTCGCCCCAAGACCTTGGGAAGATGTGAAAATGTAGGTGCTCAGCAGACTACGGTGAGTGCAGAGGCTGTTCCCACTATAGGTCCACTTTAGATCTGGAAGAAAGCCTTGATATGATGTTACTATGGTGGGAACTAGGAGCTCTTGCAGCCACCCATGTGATCATGCCAGGACAGAATTACTTAAATCTGATGGTACACAAATAACCCAGAGGGCATATGTGACCATAAACTTATTGATGAGGCCCAGTACCTTGACTTAAGAAGCACCCCATAAAATATGAGTGAACTGTTTCATGGCTGGATGTACCTGGAAAGTGTATGTTGTGTTGAGATCTGAAGCAGTTATCATAGAATCATAGAATCACTGGGTTGGAAGAGACCCAACGGATCATCGAGTCAAACCATTCCCGCCAACCTCTAAACCATGCCCCTCAGTACCTCATCCACCCGCACCTTAAACACCTCCACTCCAGGGAAGGTGACTCAACCACCTCCCTGAGCAGACCATTCCATTAGCTAATGACCCTTTCAGTGAAGAATATTTCCTTATGTCAAGCCTCAACCTCCCCTGGCAGAGCTTGAGGCCATTCCCCCTTGTCCTGTCCCCCGTCACTTGGGAGAAGAG